>PVHP010016266.1:0-36251 GCA_004024765.1 Zapus hudsonius | reverse complement strand
CCGGTGCCTTTCACCCTGAATCCCAAGTTCCAGACAAGGGGACCCCCTCACTAAGTGGAAAATTGGCCGAATTGAAAGCTGTTGATTGTCCCCCCCCCCAGGCCCAGGCTCCTCCATTACACAAGTGCTCCCCTCTTGGTTCGCTGCTCACTCCTACTGGGAGGTGTGGTCAGCCTACTCATAACCACCGATTGTGTTTCCTGTCAGTGGTCTCTGTTTACTCCAGCTGTCGTTGATCATTTTCCCCTGGCAGCCTGTGCAGTGCCTTCCAGCACTACACTAACTGCCTTCTAGGGGCTGGATACCATTCCGGATGTTGAAGGGTTTCTCGATGCTGATCGATGCAGTCTGTGGTTTCTTCAGTAACAGGGTTTTGCCTCAGGCCTGAGGAGAGCACTCAAGAGCTTTGACAGAATTCTTTTTTTTTTTTTTTTTTACAAAGGTTGTAGTCTTATTCCCCCTCTCCCCCAGCCCCCCTTTTCCAGAGAGTTCTCCACAATGGTGTTGTTAGTTTCACTGTTGGGTAAGTGAGGCCTCAGTCAGTCTCTTGGGGGCAGGGAGTCTGTGCCTCAGGATATTTCTACCCACCTTGTGGTTCTTAGAATCTTCCCGCCCTCTCTTCCACCATGGTCCCTGAGCCTTACCAGGCTGGTTAGCAGTCTAATTTAGTGATGATGAGTTCTCTGTATCCTCTGAGTTTCTGATTCAGTGCCTGCCACCTTTCCCTGGAGCTGGCTGTCAGGCTAGCAATGGGGGCAGCACTCCTGTGCTGTGTGGTTCTGCCTCCTCTGCAGTTTCCCAGGCAGATATGGAGGTGGTGGCATCCTTATGCAGGCAGCTGGCTATCTTTTCTCATCATATTGATGGTCATGGATTTCCTGAGTTCTCTCTACCATGTGTAAAGTAGAACAAATTCTCTAAGAGTGAGAGCAGCTTGATTAAAGGGAATATGTATATTTATTTGTAGGACTTTTTGATGAGTGTACCTACTCTTCTTATTCAAAGAGATGTGGGGATCTCTCCCAATTGCCTGGCCATGGGATTCTGACTTGGTTTCCAGTCTTAGGTATGAGTTCTCTCCCACTGAGCAGGCCTCATGTCCCATCAGAGGACAGTTGGTCACAACGAGGGCTGTGTGGCACTATTTCACAAGTGTGCACTTGTCCAGCTGGTTGATTTCATAGCTTGCATGTGCTTGGTCAGTCCTCCAGGAGCTCCCGTAGTACTTTCCAGCACTATGAGGGTTAGCCAGGAGGGAACTGGTTTCTCTCTCAGTTCCAGCTTGCTATTTCAGCGTCCTGTGGCCACAGCAGCCTGTGGTGTCTTTTAGCTCTGGTAGGTAATCAAGTGTTATAGCAAAGGCCTAAATTGTTTGGGGATCTCATGGGTCTCCCTAGCCATCAGCTCACTGTGGGGGAAAACTCAATCCTGGGCCTGGGATTAACAAGCCAGAGCCCACGGTTTCAGGGTTAAGCTTTTATGTCTGGACTGTCCCCACACCCCTTCATTGGTGGCTGTATCTTGTAAATGGTATCCAGAAGGAGGGTTTCGATGGGACTGATTCACAGTGACTTCAGTTTGTGTAATTCCCCTTCCCACCTTTCCTACCGCTCTGATAGCCTCCCACCCCCACATTCTGTCCTTCAGAAGGGAGCCTGATGAGTGTCCCCTCTTCTCCTCTCCCTGTTTTTCCTGGTCTCGTTCTTATTTTATGCCCATATTCCTGATGCTTACTACCATTTACGTTTACACTCATCTCCAATTGATCCCAGTGAGGAGCCGCATAAGAGAAAGAACACGAAGTGTTTGTCTTTCTGTGCCAGTGTGACCTCACTTAGCACAATTTTTTCCAACTCCGTCCACTTTCCCACAAATTTAATTATTTTGTTTTCTTTTCTACTGTGTAGAAATCCACACCATCATTTTATCAGTTGATGGGCATCTGGGATGATTACAAATCTTAGCTATTGTAAACAGAGCAGCAACAAGCATGGCTGAGCATCTCTGTAGTAAAGAGTGGAGTCTTTGGGGTCTCTGTGTCCAGGAGTGATGTAGCTGGATCAAAAGGTAGATCTATTTTCATCTTTTTTAGGAGTCTCCATTCTGCTTTCTTTAGTGGTTGTATGAGTTTACCCTCCCTCCAGCAGTGGAGGAGGGCTCCTCTTACCCTGAAGTCTCACCAGCATTTATTACTTTTTGCTTTTTTTGATGAATGTTATCTTTCCTGGAGTAAGTTGGAATCTCAAAATTGTTTTCATTGCATTCCCCTAATAGCTAAGGATGTTGATCATCTCTTTAAATGTGTATTGGCTATTTGTATTTCTTCCTTTGAGAATAGTCTGCTCAGTTCCCATCCCCATTTTTTGATTGGGTTGTTGGGAGTTTTTCTTTTAATTACTTAGTACTCTTTTTTTGAGTTCTTGATGTCTAGGAGATTGCAGTTTCGACAAGGTCATGGTTTTCTCATCTTAGGTGTCCTCATTACAGTTCCTCATGACTTCAGTCATAACTTTGGGTTATGCATTAATGTGGGAGAAAGACCTTTTCTTTCACGATCTGTGTAATGACACAGTGAGGCATTTCACCTCTGTGGGGGCACAGGAATGAGATGGTTTATATTTTAGTCACCCAGCTGGCTATCTTCTGACCTGTCTCTTATCCTCTGGGTGGGGATCTTCCACAAGCCACCTTGATTGATTTTCATGACTTAATGTTGGTTTATCAGAACAACCTAGTTCTGATATTAAGACAGTTTTATTCATTTTAAAATTTTAGTCTCACAGTCTGGTCCTTCCTCTTTGTGCAGGTAGATGTGGGGGATACGCTGTTTCAGGCCCTCTGTCTCCAAGGAGTGCACTTCTATGGGTTGTCTGGGGCTTCGGGAGAAAAGGAGAAGAATCCCTGTGAGCAGCTGTCTCCAGTCAGGCTACTGTCCTCAGTCTGCTGACCACTTACTTCAGCTCTCCTTCTGGCCCTGACTGGTCCTGGCTATCGGGAGGCCGGAGAGGGACGCTTGGCTGTACTCCTGGGGAGGGTGGTCTCATTCTCCTTTTATGCTCATGTTAATATCATCAATGTCTTGATTGGTTCTGGCTGAAAAGTCCTCACCTCACAACAGCACTGTCAGTGAGAAGAACCACCCTCTCCACCCCTACGTTTCCTGAGCCCTCATTGCATTCAGCCACATTATGTTTTCTTTTAGATGTGGTTATTCCAGAGTTCATGCAATTTCCAAATATGGGTGATGATGGGTCTTGTGTAAACACAGGCCTCTGCTGCCCTTTGACGGGGTGGAACGGGAGTGTGGGGGTTGGAGGATGTTGTCAGGAAACCACCACAGTGACCTCTGGATTTCTTTCCAGGGCTGTAATGAGTAGGTTGGAGACCTTTATCTTACAAAAATAGTGTTAGATGACTTTTCTGGAAGATATTTTAAGGAAAAATTATAATCATAAAATACTCCCAGAGAAAGAACAACTATCATTTCCTCCCAACTATCTATTACTTTCTTAGATCTTCTTAAAAGCTTATCAGCTTGCCATTGTGTTATCTGTAAGATTAATAATTATCTGGAAGGTCAGACATTCCCTGTGTACTCCCTCATCATTGATCTTGGAGGTTGTGCTCGATTACCAGATTTCCTGTCTAAACTTTCCAGATGCTTACTCTTCTGCTGGTTTTATTTTGAAGTGATCAGCTTAGACCAGGAGTGTGTCCTAAGTAGGGTCAGAATCCAAAGCAGATGGTGGCTTCCACACAAGGGTAGTTTATCAAGCTCTGGCATGTTCATCTCTACCAAGCTAAGAATGGGTATGATAAGTGCATAAATTATAAGGTAACTTAAATCAGTTTTATTTATTTAACATGTTACACCACGAGGGCATCACTTGCTGCTGACATTGACCAGTAAACTGAAATGAGACTGAGGAGATTGCTCAGGGAGTAAAGCCCTTGCTATGTAAGTGTGAGGATCAGCATGTGGGTTCCAAGAATCCCTGTCCAACCAGATGGGGTTCTGTGAGCATTTAGAATCGCCGTGCTCCTACATCAAGATAGGGGTTGGAGAAAAGAGAATCCCTGGAAGCTCAAATCAGCAGTGAACAGCAAGAGAACATTCTTCAAACAAGGTGGAAGGTGAGGACCGACTTGGGAGGTTTTCCTCTGACCTCCACACGTGTGCTCTGACATGTGCACTTCACACTCACACAAGTTAAAAAAAGAGAATGAAATTGCCATTTTAATACTAAAAAAGTGTATGGGAATCATTCATGAACATGTCATCACGTATTAAATAGTCACATGTGTTTGGAGCTAATTAATGTGCAATTCATAAATAAGGACTAATTTACTTTATTAGAAAAAGGTAAGGATAGAGCAACTATATGATCCAGTAATTTTAACACCAAATGTGCATCAAAAGGAAATGAAATGAGCATGTTGAATGGAAATCTGCCCTCCCGGGTTCATTTAGCATTGGTAACAGTAACCAAGATATGGAGTCAATGTAACGACCTGTCCACCACTGACCGAATAGAGAAGAGAAACGTGGTACGTATACACAATGTAATGCTCTTCAGTCTTTTAGGAGAAGGAAATCTTGTCACTGTGAAGATGTGAATGAAACTGGACATGTTATGCTAACAGAAATAAGCCCATCACAGAAAGACAAATATTGCAGGCTCTAACTTACATGTAAGGAGAACCTAGAGATGAATTTAGTAGAGAGCAGAATGATAGAGACCAGGGCTGTAGTGGGCTGATAAGAAACTTAGAGAGATTTTACATAATAGGATACAAAACTTCAGACAGGAGGAGTAAGTATGGATTGTTGAAGTTAATTGAAATATTAATTAAAATCATCCTTGGTAGCAGTTCTAGAACAAACAAAAGGCATGGCAGAGACCTCAAGAACGAAGTCTCTGCCCCCAATGACCTATCACCTCAAATTCATTTCATTTATTAAATAAAAACAGCAGCAATTTTTAGCCCAATTCTTCACCTACAGGCATCCCACTCCTTCCTGCTGCTTTTCAGAATGGGGTGCAGCAAACTAGAAGTGGTAGAGTAACATGATGGCTGATTAACACGGGCATGGCTGGATCCAGTGCGGCTCAGCCTCTAGAAGTGGTTCAGTGGTGATGACTGATTAACACCAGCATGGCTGGATCCAGTGCAGCTCAGCTGCTCACAGCCTGACAATGAACCTCTGTACACCACCAGGATGAGGCCTCTTTCAGAATGAGGCTTTTTTTACCCAACAATATCCCTACTGATGAGTGGGACCCAGGGAGAATGGATATAAGACCTTTGTTTAAAAAAAAGAAAGACAAGAAAAAGAAAAAGAAAGGAAAAATAAATTTAAAATTAAATAAAACGAAAAACCAAGTTGCTTTGGAGAGGAGTGAAGTAATGCGGAATGAATGCTTGTCACAGAACAAAGGCTCGTTGAGTTATGGTTACAATTAGAGGGCATGATGACAATGCTTTAAATCTCATAGAAGAAAACCAGACACCAGCTAAGTTCAACAAAGTTCACGGGAGCAAGAAAATGTTCCTGAACTGGGTAGCCTTCTGTTCAGAAATAGGTTTGGAATCTCCCTGTACTCAGAGCCAGAGCAAAGAAGGAAACAAACCTGATTGGCTGCCGTCAGCATTTGACTTATATGGGCATGGTCTGATCAGTTAGTAACCTATTATTGGCAGAAGCTCTACTGCTGTGATTGGTTGAGATGAGCTCTCTTATAAGATTTTCCTAGTAAGTTAGTTTGCAGTTTATTTCTATACCAAGTTAGTGTGCATTTCTTTAGTACCTAGGCTGCTTTGGGCCACGTTTTATCACCAAAGTACAGACACAGACTAAGACTAAACATTAATCTAGTCTCTCTGAGCCTAGGTTCTGTAAATGTTTGGAGCACAATGATATCTTAGTTTTCTGCTTGATTTCCAGTCCAGAGGAGTCACCATCCTTCTCCTTTCCCCTCATGTCCTGTCAGGGTTAAAAATCCCTTCTGGGAATGGCCAGAAAGACACTGATGCTTGCTTCCAAGACAGAGTCTTGGCTATAGTAGCACAGCTATTGTCTACAAAACAGTGGTGGGTTTTATACACAAAGCAGATCTATCCCAGTGGTCAGGGCTTTATATCCTGGAGAATAACAGTTAGTAGATATGGTGGGTTGAATGTCAAATGTTTCCCAATGGCCTCATGTGTTTATTATTAAGACTCCTCAGTTGGAGGAGCCTTGCTGAAAGATGTGTGTCTCTGGTGGCTGGTTTGATAATCTAGACCCACTTGCCAGTGCTAGCTAGGAGGCTCTTTCCTGCTGCTTCCTCCTGCTAATGTGACAAGATGTGATGCTCTGCTCTCTGATTTTGTCACCATTTCTCCACCATGATGAAACTTCTCCTTGAAACTATAATCCAGAAATAAACCTTTTCCTTTCATAAGCTGCTTCTGGTCAAATGTTGTGTCTAAGCAATGAGAAGGTAACTGCTATGGTAGATTAATTTTATAAAAAACTTCTTTGTTTAGCATGAGAATGGATTACTCCTTGGTTTCTGGAGCAGGGTAAGCAAGACATACCCTGTGACTTGTGAAAGATTTCCAAAGGTTATATCCAATTCTTCTTGGCAAGTTAAATTATTCCATGAATGGTGTCCAAGCCTGGAAAGATTTTCTTCAACTTGGTAAGGTATCAGAAGTCAGGATCTACAGTTACCATAGCATCCATCACTAAATGCCCTACTGACTCCTGGGATTCAGGTCTTATGACTTCAGCTCACTTAGCACATAAACTGCCTGGATACCTTGTTCTGAGGACAAGAGTGAATGTGGCAAGTCTCTAGCACCCAGTGAAAGGCTTGGAAGATGAGCAAATGTACAATGTGGACACTGCTACTGTCTGACCAATTCAGAGATCTGGTTATATTTGTGTCGCGTTTTATAAGTGGAGATGACATAGGGCAGGAGCCAGGGTGACCACATATACTGGCTGATTTGTAGAAGGGAATACTAATATCTGAAAGGACACATAAAAGGGTTCTGAATGTGATTGTCTCCCAGGAAGAAGCCAAGGTCTTTGGCATGAGAACAGTGCTACCTTTCATTGACTGTCAAGTGCATGCATTTCTTTTCCATTTTGAAAACTGGACTGAGTTTCTCTTGCTGTATTAGGAAAACTATGTATCTTAGTCATATATCACAGCATAGCTGAATGTCATATTTGTGACTTGCAGAATAAGGGATTTGAGTTACAGACCTTTTAATATTTTTTACTCCTGAGGATTACTTTCAAGACTAAATACTCCAGGAGGTTCTTTGTTTTCCATTTAAAAGTGCTTTGTGGATGAGAGAGATGGCTCAGCTGTTTAAGTGCTAGACTGCAAATTCTAACAGTTGGAGTTTAATTCCTGAGCACATAAAGCCAAATGCACAAAGTGGTGTATGCATCTGGAATTTGTTTGCAGCATCTGGAGGCCCTGGCGCACCCATTCTCTCTGGCTATCACCCTTCTCTCTCTCTGCTTTCAAATAAACATGTGAATATTTTTTTAAAAAATGTTTTGCATGTTTTAGTTGGCAATGATACTTGCAGAGGGCTTCTTACCCTAGTAATGTCTGTTCCAGCAGTAGCTAAGACAATGGAGAGGTAGGCATGATTGCACATCCCTCCCTGGCTCTACACAGGCAGATGGGGAGCCAGCGATCTCTTCTAGTAGAAACAACAGATGCAAACGATTGTCCTCTGTGGAGATGAGGAAGACTGTTAACATCATTCTAAGTCAAGCCAAAAGCTGGGTTTCAGGTGAATAGATGAAGGACACAGCAACCTGTAACATGAGGATGTAGGAGGCCTTCTGGAATCTCCCATCAAATGGATGCTCTCATCTTGCTGGACATTAGTACTGAACAGTGCTTTGGGATTCACTGTTGAGGGCTAGTTGGACTGTGCATTCACGTCCATGTAGAAAAATCCATATGCTGCCAAAGCCAAAAGCTAAACTCCATTGTTGTTTCTCCTCTCAGGGAAGGAGCTGAATGTGCTGGAGTCCGTTGTCAACATCCAGCTGGAGCCAACAGATCAAACAGGCTCAGTGCTGGGAGTGGTGTGCCTTACTCAGGGCTGCATCAAAGTCTAGTCTTTCCAGACTTGAAGGACTCAGGAAGAGGAGGCAGTCAGAGTATGAGGAGAGCCTGGCCAGTGCCCTACATGCAAGGGCATAGCCATTTTGTGAGTAAAGCCTCTGGGGTCTTTAGGGAGTCTTGGCTTGAGGACAGAAACTCTGCCTTGTTGATGGTCAGAAGAGTTCAGGTTCCCAAGAACAGCTCATTCTCTTCACACTCAAGAGGCTTATTGGTTACATAGAGTTTTTTTATGTCTTCCCATCAGTTTGTAGAGGTAATCACAGGGTCACTTAGGCATATAAAGGAAGCTTGGAGAGCAGGAAATTAATACTCAAGGCACACAGAGATAGTACAGTGCAGCCATCACTAGGGTGGGTCCTAGACATAGGACACAGCCCCAGTCCTATCACACTGTTGATGATGGTACAGCTTCATTGAATAAATTTAAGGCTATAGAGAGAAATGCATAAGATATTACCAGGGAAGCCTCTGGAGTGGGAGATGCCATCAGCATTAACTGGGGAAAGTGTCAAAGGATCAGATAGTCAGCACCTCAGCTGCTGGGCACACAGTCTCTACTGCATGGCTCACCTTTGCACAACAGTCACACCACCATTGCACTAGTGAGCACATCCAGCCTGGATGGCCAGCTGTGCAGCTCCCGAGGCCCATTGCTGGTTAAGAGTGTGGATGACTTTTCTCCCCAGCATCCTGCATAGCACTGTTCAGCTCTATGACAGCTCAAGTCTTGGATCTTAAGTGCCCCCCAGAAGCTCATGAGTTAGGGCATTGGTTGCCAGCATGTGGCACTGTTGGGAGGTGGTAGAACCTTTGAGAGTTGGGGTCTATTTGGAGGAAGTTAGATCATTAGGATGTGCTTTGGAGGGTGTCATGGTTTGATCTAGGTGTCCCCCACAAACAAATGAATGTGTTCTGATAGATCGATCCTCAGCTGATGGCAGTTTTGGGTTTTACAACCTTGATGAAGCTGTGTTGTCAGGGGCGGACTTCAGAGTTTGGCACACCTTCCTGCCGCTGTTTGCAGTGCTGTGGCAGAGGTGATGTCCAGACCTCTGCTCATGCCATCGTTTTCCCTGCCAGAATGGAGTCTCCCCTCAAGTCCATAAGCCAAATAAACCCATTCCTCTACAAGCCACTTTTGTTTGGGTTCTTTCTGCGCAGCAACTAGAAAGCTGACCTCAACAGAGGGCTTTTTGGAACCTTGGTTTTCTGTTATTCTCCCTATGCCTCCTGGTCACCACGGAGTGAACAGACTTCATCTGCCCCACAGTCCTGTCTTCCTCTACCTCCTAAAGGCTTCAGAATATTCCTGAACAGCACCACCAACTAGGGTTTACGTGTTCAAGTACGTGAGCCTATTTTAGTCATTGTACCTTCCAGCACCACTGAGAGGCTCCCCCCACTGTCTCATGAGATTGCAGTGAGGACATTGACTGACTGAAGCAGGTGAAGAGCTGGCAAGGAAGCACGCTGGTGATGGCTTTTGTCAGGAGACCTTAGCTCCTTGACATAGACTCTCCTCAGGAGAGCTTGAGTGTGCCATGATGCTGCCTTCCTCTGAAATGTGGGATCCCAAAAGCCTATGAGTGAAGGTGCCCCAGCTTCTGCACTTATTTCCACAGGTGACTTAATATTGTTTGATGCACAGAGACATAGATACTTCATACATGCATCTATGGGAATCTTGGGGCCGGTGTCTGAAATTGACTACTACAGAAAGTCTGCTAGCATTCCCGTGTGGTGCCGAGGTCCTCAGTTGTCCTGTTCAGGGCCTGAGTTTGAAGGTACTTCTTTGGGCTGCCCTCTGAGTGCACTGCCTTTCAGATGGTCCATCGCCTGCTTCAGCTACTTGCTCGTTCCCAGGGAAGTTCCTGGACTCAGAACTGCATAATAAAAAGACTGATCAAGAATAAAATCCACATTAACCATGTTGACTCCGGTATGTCTACATAAAGCTAGTAATAATGCATAAGTGTCCACACAGCATCCTTCCCACATTCACTCTGATTCTTCTCTGGGAACGTGTGGTGGGTGTCTGTCCTGTCTCTGTCTTTTCCTTTGTTCAATTAGATGAGTTTCTCTCTCCTACATGATTCATTCTGTTTCATACTTTTAATTCAGCTGACAGAGAAGTGAAAAATATTCTGTATCTCTCTATATTACTCAAGGATCATCTTGAAAGGATTCTTATATCTGCAGAGTACCATAAGCCCCACCAACTGTGTGTCTAGTGACCTAGATACTTGTATGTATCCACTCATGCACTCTCCCATTCATTTATTCAACTATGAATGTTTGCATGCTGTAGACCAGGGCTGTTGCAACTCCTTGGCATTTTGGTGAGGTTGCTTGAGCCAGGCTCCTTAAAACAGGCTCCTTTAATGCCCTCTGCAAACCATCCCTCGACAAAGTGCCATCCAAGGCATCCTGAAGCTTGGGGACGGGGGAGGTGAGATGGAAATCACGATCTTTGAGCTGATCTGGAAAGCTCTTTTGTACTGTTGGGTCACTCTCTTCTTTGCTGTTTCCTGTGTTCTGACACTTCCTCAGTGGCAGATGTCTCAAGGGCTGTGGCTGCTGGGGGTGGTGTTTGCTCCTTTCCTGAGTTTTGGGTGGCTTCACAAAGGAAGAGCCCTCTAATCTTCTATAAAGATCCTATAATCCTCTGACACTTATAGATCCGGCTTCCCAACACACAGATTAAACTCAGCTCTTTTAAAATAAAGAATGGCTGGTATAAGTATGTCGAGTGGCAGGGATGCGAAGAGTCCATTGAAGAATTAAGGAAAAGTTGACAAAACACAAGTAAGTACTCAGGAAAGGATAGCCCCCTGGTGACATTTAGTGCTTGGTTAAGAGACACAGTAGAGCCCACACAGTCTCTAGGACATTTGTCACCCTGCATTTGAAGCCATGTATATCTGTTGTAGAAATACCCAGTGACAAAAGAAAGAGCTGTGTCAGCAAGAAGAGAGTGGAGTTTACTTTTATTGTTAAATTATGAATTTAGGAATTTACGCCAGTGGGCCGAGCATTGGTAAAGCATTTGGTTGTGAGCCCTGGTTACAAAGGGATTTTAAAGTAGGGCACAGAGATATGTACGTGCCATTAGGCATGTAAATTTATAAGCACAAGCAAGTGGATGCCTACATCTGAAAACTCCCACATTTACCATGGGCTCCAGAGAAGTTCAGATAATCCTCCCAGATATTCTCGGGGCCTCATCTTTTTCCTAACTTCCTTATCACAGTTAAAGCAACTACCTCTTTGTTTCATTGAACTTCAAAGCTCTGGTAGTTTCTCACCTCATGCTATGTGACTGGCCATCTGTGGCCTGCAGAAAGTAACAATGAGTAAGGGGGAGGAGAGTAAGCTCACGCTCATTTTGCTATAATAGATCGCCCTGTGCATGCTATAGACCAGGGCACCTGCGAGAGGTCCCACGCAGGAATGAGGACAGGGACCATGCAGCTATGTGAAAGAAGGTGTTCTCTGGTTAGAAATGACCTTGAATGAGAAGGGTGATGTTTCCATGACTGAAGGGTGCTGACAGCTTGTTCTGTTGAACTAACTTAGAGATGTGGAACCAGCTCTCAGCTTAGAGGCCAGAGAGTGGGAGGAAATGAGACGGCAGGGCTGTTTCATTTGAGCCTTGGCAGCGCGCTCCTCTCTTGGTGGTTATTGGTTTTCCCAACAGTTCTGCCATGAAGTTGATATGATTGAGAGATCAAATATGCTGTCTTTGAATGAGAGGATGATTTAATGAATGTTCATGTGTGTGTTATGCATGTGCGTACATGTATGAACACACATGGACATTGGAGACCTGGATTTTGGAAGTTACTAGCTTCCTCCCCACTTTGAAGGGGGTGAAGTGAGAACCTACCTCCTCCCGGCCAATTGAAGGCAGATTTTCTAGGCTTTTCCCTCCTATCTTCTGAGTCGTCTTTATACTATAAGTAATCTTTCCAGAACAATTATTATTCAGAAATAGTTTTTTAAAATGACGCAGTTACCTGCAGAGAGCTCTTTCAAGGGAAAGTTAAGGAATTATTGAAGTAGCACATTTAATTCATTATTATTATTATTATTATTATTATTATTATTATTATTATTATTATTATTATGAGGTTCACAAGAAGTTCGTGGCAACACCCTGGAGACTGGTCCTCCCCTGAGTTGCTTTATGGCTGTGGGCAGAGAAGTGCTAAATGCACACTGTGGGTACTTCTGTGGCAGAATACTTATGCTGCCAGGCCATCACTGGCCCATCTGGCTCATGGTTTTGATAGCCAGTGGCCCATGGCCATGGCCACGTGTACAGTTCCACAGTGGAGTATCTGGATTTGTTAGGAGGAATTTAGACCCAAGCTACTGATCAACACACAGCATCCCAGTAACTGCTTAGCAACAATTAGATTTTCCAGAGAATATTTGCTTCCAGCATGTGAAAGTGTCTTTGTGGCTTTTCAGTATTACAGCACCAATATATATCAATACAGCATCTCTTTTGCAGATGAAGGCTAAGTGGGCCTACTGAGCAGTCTGGTCTTTGGGAGGGCTTCCTTCAGTCAGCATTCAAACCAGCAAAATCCTTTCCTACATCTCAATGTGGAAAGACCCTGGTTCAATTATTTGACCAAGGATTAACTTAAAATTTGGATCCATTGAGAAGGCAAGTTCTCTCATTCACATATTTAGAAAATATTTCAAAATGTCTGTTTCATATGGTTTTCATCTAGGTCATTTTTGGTGTCCTTTTCCTGAATCAGGATAGAAGCATACAGAGGCATAACATTTAATTTTTTAATGCATAAGTCCACTCCTTATAACGAAACACCTGCATTAGTCAATTTTTATTTGTAAGTGGTGGTTTATCTCAGCCAGAGGAGAGGGAAGGCATGCAGGAACAGAACAGAACAATTTCTGATATGGTTGTATCTGGTCTGTCTTATCAGTGGCTCTTATCTTGGTGTCTTTTGGGCAGGTTTTCTTCCTATGGTGGGGGATATTGTCCACTGGCAGGTCAAGGTGAACTCGTCCATCCTTTCTGGGAGGTAGAGGTGCACTTTATGGATTTTTTTTTTTAGGTCTCTGCCACTACATACAGAAACCAACGGACAAAACTAGGTGGATATGAAAAGCATGAAATTCATTCTTCAAAGAACCCAAAGCCTTTGCCATGTCTCCCATGGGTTGTTTGACAAGTTTCCTGGCGTGTCTGATGAAGGCTTGTCCACCAGCTATTATGGGAATAGATATTAGTTTTCCTCTTCAGAAACCAGGAGGTGGTTTTGCAGGGACCCCACCCTACTACGGAAAGCCCCACAGAACTGAAATGAGCCTCTGCCACTTTCTCAGGACTACGCTGGTGAGACTTCCATGAGTGAGTGTTTAGTGAAATTCCCCTTTTTGTGAGCTTTTTTAAAAAAAAGATAAGAAAAGAAAGATGACTGGATAGCCCAGGCTGGCCTTGAATTCACAATCCTCTTGTGAGGATTGACACCTTGAGAATTAATTACTGATTTTAGAATCTGAAGGTATGAGCCTCCCAAGGGTGGGAGGGTTGTTTGGTTTTAAACCATGGGTAGTTGTTCTCACTCTCCTGTAGCTTCACAAACCAACCTTTCTCCATCCCTCCTTTCTTTTGCCAGGGTCTCGCTAGCCCAGGTTGACTGTGAGCTCACTCTGTAGCCTAGGCTGGCCTTATACCTCTAGTGATAATCTACCTCCATCTCCTGTGCTGGGATTACAGGCATGAGTCACCACACCTGTTCTACAAACTACTTTTCTAACATATTTCTACACACTTGATACATCTTGTGAAACTTTCTTCTGCTAATGTCCCTCCTGGAAGCTTTCACCCCTGTGGTCCACTGTGTCCTGGTGCTAAGGACCTGCCAGACTTGGGCAAAAGGAAAGCCTTTATTGATTTCTCGTGTTAGTTATGTATTTTATTCCCCCACCTTTGGAAATTTTGTCGGCATTTCTTTACTACTATCTCCTGTCTTACAGTGTTGTTACTAGAAGCTTGATATTAGTTATTACTCTTCCTGTCATCGTCTTCATCCTTCCTAAAGGGTTAATTTTTCTCTAAGCCTCTAGTATCCTGAAATCCTACCATGGTGTGCCCCTCAGCTTCCATTTGATTGTACTGTGTACTGATTTGGCATAATGAATCCATAAATTGACTTATTTTGGAGGAAAAAAAAGAAAAGATGAAGAGGAGAAAATGACGGATATCACACCCTCATCACTGAATGGACTACAGTGATTGCATACTCAGTGTCCCCCTTGGAGAAGAGGACTATCTGACTGGTGTCAAAGCTGAGGTGTCCACTGACTCAAATTGTAGCTGGTGTCCAACTGGGACCACAACGTCATGAACTGTTGCAATCTCAGGCACCTTTGCACCCAGCTTGGGCTGTAGATTTATTTTTATGTCCTTCTTAAAAAAACATGCTTCAGTTATCAACAGAACTCTGCTTCGCCCACTAAAGTTTAAAACTCACTTAAAACACAGATCTGAAGATTTCCCTCCCCTCAACCCAGGCAGGATCCCTCTAAGGATCTTCCAGGGCATACACCTTGTGTACTTCTGAACAAAGAGTCCCTCCTGTGCTTTCAAATGTCCTTTGGCCTCCTTTCAAGCGACACTGACCTCTCTTCCCATGTCCCTTTATCAGCTGTCCCTTTCAGAAAGGCCTTTGAAGTGTGCTTCCTCGTGACTGCAGTGCTTCCCCCCCTGTGCCTTGCAGCATTTACGGGAAGGTGGGTGGGAAGTGCTTCTTGGCTTTGTGTCAGTAATCATCTATAAGCAGGTGGGATGAGGACTGAGGTGTGGGTGTGCGGCCCCTGCCTCCAGCTGGAAGTGGCTTTTTCATAGTTTCTTGGATGAGCATCTCCAGAAACAGCTTAGACCTCACTTCAAATTCTGAATTCGTGGCACTGACACCAAACTTTCTTGGCCCCCTTCTCTCTGGCCGTGTTCCCTTTCTTTGGTGTCGAATGCATCTTGAGTATCAGGTTAGGGACCCTCAATGTCTGTCACCAGTCAAGGAGGCCCCAGGCCTCTTTGAGCTTTAATTTCAGTATAGTCTGTTACCTCAAGTCTACACTACAAGCCTGTTCTGTAAACAGGCTGGTGGGCTATGCTCGCCTAGATGATGGAACACCATAGAATCAGAGGAAGCCTCCCAGCAGGCAAGGCTGGGAAAGTCCTGGAGTGACTGGGGCTGCCTGCAGGAGCAGTGCCATCCAGATCATTCTCTCATGGGAACCTCACACCCATCCTATGTGAAACAAAGGTTGCCATCTCAGTTTGGCTACCAAGAGTCAAAGTCAAGGTGGTAGCCACCGGTGTGTACTTTTACAGGGAACACATATGCTGTCCCTTTAAATAACTGCTAAGGCTGGTTGAAAGTTGCTGCTTTCTGTTTCAGTGAGGACTTTCAACCAAAACTTACAAAAGACCAACTAAAATGACCAAATCACTCTTACTCATTCTCTTTAGATTGTCTAGAGTATACTTTGCTCATTATAATACTAAATTCTCAATCCAGTTGCATCCTGTCCATTTTCTGAACCTTCCATGAATGACCTTGAACTGAGTATGCTCAAGAATGTGGGTCCTCTATGTGTGTGAAGTCTTGAAGTCTTCCCTTTCTGAACTAAAGTTCTTGAGGAGACATCCCATAAGGCTGACTGACTGGTCATGTGAGAGTTTCAGACAAGCTCCATCGACTTCCTCCCCTTGAGTGGGAGGTGTGTCTAGCCAGAGCTTAAACCTAGATGCTAAAAACTGATTGGTCAGGTATAAACCAATAATCTAACTCTCTGACTTACCTGGTGGAAGTTTTTAAAAACTTCCCTAAAACAAAGCCCAGTCTGTCTTCCACATGGCATCCTAGAAGGAGGACTTTCATTTTCTGGGTGTGGGGGGCTCAAGATCTCCCCACATGAACCTTTTTTCTCATGATGGGAGCCCTCTATTATCTTTCTATTTCCTTCCTATTTAGTTAAACAGCATAGGTTTTGGCTAAAACCTCTCCCACCTCTTCTCCCCACACTGGTGGCTGGAGAACTCTGTAACTCCCCATGTTCCCTTAAATAAAATCTCCCACTATACCTTAATATCTGGTTGTCTATGATTTTAATTCTTTAACTTTGCAGACAAGAATTCGGGTACTCCTTAAATTTTGAGGTGCACTGGAATTTTTGCTGGGCATTATCTAAATTCTAATCCTCAGCTCAGCCTGCTACAGTTAGACCTTGAGTGATTGTAGGTATCTGAAATGTTGCAGGTTCAGAGCCAGATTGTTTTGGACTGTCTCAGTAGACATGTATTGCTCACCTCTGTGTAGAACCCAACTTCCTGTGACTATGAGGTAAATCTTCTGAAATGAATGGCATTGCTTCTTTCGACGCAAAAGCCGAGAGTGTCATCAGATAGCACCTGCGGCCTAGAGCAGAGCTTTCCCTGATTTGCTATAACCTGTCCACTTGATGTACACACTGATCTGTTTGAAAAGTGTTTTGAATTATGACTTTCTTTCTTTTGTTACTATAAAGATTTAATGAAACTGTTACCACATTCCATGTTACTGGAACATGGTATTTTGGGCAACCTGAATCTGTGTTCCTGGGCCATGTTCACTGATACTTGACTCCTGAATAAACTATCTCTTATTCCCTTTGAGGTGAGAGCTGTTTTTATTTTTCATCATCAACAACATGTTTGCATTTCCCCAATAAAAGTCCCTTGATTTATTTCTTCCAAAGTTCAGTGAATCTGTAGTCAACTCCAGCCTCATTCTTACCCACAGCAAGTAACAGACTCCCTTCTTTTTTTTTTTTAATTTTTAAAAGCTTTTTATTGGTGGCTTCCAAAAGTATAGACAATAAACCATGATTTGAGCCTGTGGATCTCACTAACATCAAAGATGACTTTTCATCTTCTGATCATGCTAACCTTCGCCAAGTACTAAGGCCATTGTTCACAAGGAACTTCTCATTTCAAACCGGTCCTTATCCTCCTATGGTGAACCATTTATAAATAACATTATCCATGAAATATTAGCATTCTGGGCTGGAGAGATGGCTCAGCGGTTAAGGCACTTGCCTCCAGTGCCTAAGGCCCTGGGTTCAATTCCCCAGGACCCACATAAGCCAGACCCACAAGTTGGTGGCCCTGGTGTTCTCTCTCTCTCTCTCTCTTTGTATCTCTGCTTGAAAATGAATAAACTATTGAAAAATATTAGCATTCCACAGTACACAATTGAAAGAGTTTGTGAGATTATCCAGGGCCATTTCTATCTTGAAGTCAACTGAGGCAGACGTTAGGATAGGAGAGGGGATTTCGTCTTCATGGTGCCCACACAGTTTCCTTAAAGGGAACCCAAACTCCTCACACGCAGTCACGTCTGACGGGGCATGCTGGAGGTCAGAGGTCCTGCAGCTGGTGGCTTTCCTTTCAGAGGCAACACATTCCAGCAGAGACTGAACACGACTGCTTCTCTGTCCTGTTCCCACGCAACATTGAGTGAGGAATATTCTGGGCATATTTCCAAACCTCAGCCTTGAGGCACCACCAGAGAGCAAGAAGACAGAACAAAAATGTTAGAAGACCGGAATTGTCATTTAATAGCTGTGTGACTGGAATCATTCTTTAATCTCTACATTATCATTTTTTTTGTAAAATGGGTTTTTCATACACACATTGCAGTTATTATGAGGATTTTAGAATAAAAATCATGGAATGTTATCATGTTGTACTGGGATCCTGCACAGGGCCACAACAGACTGAAAATCAGACTAAAAATCAAAATGGAGTCACCCATGCTAAAGTTCCACATCACGACACTAAAACCATACTGTTCATGACTTTGCAGGAACCAGGAAAAATGAATGAGAACAGTAATTCCCCATGCAGGTGAGTTGCACTTGGCAGGATAAAAAAGTTTTTTTTGTTGTTGTTGTTTTTTTTGCTTTAAGTCTTATACCCTTTAATCCTTACAAAGTAACCAGAAGTGATTTGATGATAAACAGTCATCATTTTTCTTGTGGCTGTTATTCTGTTCCTGCCTTGCCAGAAAAACAACTTTGAAACAACAAAGCCTACTTTTTGGGTTTCTGTTTTCTTCAGCTTTTGTGTGTGAAACCAAGCTCCCCTGCCTGGCCCATTCCACTTTATGCAACACAGTGTTGCCCCATTCTGGAATAAAACTAAATTAATATCCTAATTAAATGGTTATAATTTTGACCTTTGGCAGAATTAAATGAATAGAGTATGCAAAGCTCCTGTCACAGAAGAGGGGCAACAAAGGTACGTGACCTCTTCCTCACTGCATGCCTCAAATCTCAGTTGCTCTCTGTCTCTGTTTCTCTCTTTCCCCATATCCTTAACTTTACTCCTCACCACTGCAAGAGAGAAGCGGCATTGTTGCTTTAACATCCAGGATTCATGAGTTCTACATGGTTTCCTCTAGCCTGTCCTTGTCTGCCTACAGAGCTGCGCTGAGCATAGCCTGGAGGATCCTGAGTCCCCTTTTCCACCTCCACGCAGCCACAGAAGCCTTTGTCCTGTTGTGGAGATTGACCAGACAAGACACTGTCACTTCCCTCACCAAGTGTGCCCTAGAGTTAAGTAATTGTCACTTACAGGGTTCCTTAAGCCATGCTGCTACTTGGGGAGGCTGTGGAAATGTTGGAAGGTGGGGCCTGGCTGGCCACTAGGGGAAGGAAGGCCATTCTGTCACCACGTGACATCTTTTGTCGCACACTCCTGCCACCATGATCTGAGCTGCTACACTCTGCCTCTTCGCCATGATGGACTGCAGCTCTGTGAAACTGTGATCCAAAGTATGTCTTTCTCCATGAGATTTGTCATATGAGGCAAAAGTCACTGTCCTAGTCAGCCACACACCGCTGGGATGAACCTCCAAACCAGGCACAGTTTGAGAGGTAAGTATTTATTGAAGTAACAGATAAAGGGAAGTTCCAGAATGGTAAAAGAAGTTGGCCCCCTTTCGCAGGTCCAAGCAGAGAGAAAAACCCACCACCAGCACCTTAAGCAAGCACACTCCAAACTAGCAAACAACTGGAACTCCAGGCTTGAGCTCAGACTGGTCTTTGCCTATGTATAGATGGAATTCCAGACCCACCCCAGAAACACCTTAGGGCTGGACCCTAGGATCTGGCCAAGGTGACCCTACACCCTACAGCCAGGCACCTGGAGAAAAACTTTGATAAACTTTTGAATCTACTGGGGGACATCCATTCAAACTGCCACAGTAACTGATGCAAACATTGTTTGATCAGACTGTCATATGTCTACTGGGAATCACTCCCGGGGCAGAACTAGCATCCTCCACTCGTGAGATGGACGAAGATGGAACAGCATCGGGAGAGGCAGTTGAGGGCTCACATCTCTGCTGTGATCGATCCTGTTTTCATGGGCACTTCCTGCTTCTCCAGATGTGAAATGATTTACTTTTTTGTTGCTTAATGTTCTGGAAATGGAGCCCTTTGGTCAGAAGAAATTTATATATCATCTCAAAATGTAAAAAGGAAAAGGTGAAGCTACTTCAGTTGATGTTAAGGGGCAGAGGCTCTTTGGGCACCCCTAAAGCCTATGGTAGAACCTTGTTCCTCTGAGCACATCCTGAAAGCGATTAAGATGCCTTGGTTTAATTATAGGTACCTGAGACTCATGTGGGCAGATACCAAGTACCTGACCTTCTCTAGGATCCTGCCAGGAATATACCACCCCCATGCCACCCAGATACCAGAAAACTCTCTTCTCCCTTCACCCACTTGCCCAGTTGCTAAGTTGGGTTTCAGCTTCAACAGAAGGTTTGGGCTTAACCCCTCCCTTCAAGGAGCTTCTCCTTGGATGTCCATGTGGATGCTGCATGAAGGCTTGAGTGACAGATGAGAAACTTCTGAGACACACAGAAGCCAGAAAGCGTGCCTATTGCTCAATCCTTAGTTAGAAAAACACAGAGTTCCCATATTCATGTGGTGCATTGCAAATCTGGCTTTCATTCATGTTTTCAGCTTGAAAAGATGCTGGTAGTGACCTGGTAAGATGCTTTTGTAAGTCATTCATGAATGTGGTGGGGCTTTGTGGGGAGGCTGAATGATAATGTAAAATGTCCCCGACTCATGTTGATGTGGGAATTTTGGGGTTGGGGAGGATCCCCCAGATTTATAAATCCCAAGTTTTGGGTTTTTTCCTAATAAAGATGAAACCAAGAAGGACAAATTATGAACTGTTGAGTTTATTTGGGGAGAAATCACAATTTGTGGAGCTTATTTAAAGAGAATTGAGACCTGGAAAGGAAGACTGGAACATTTTTATGTGGGAAACATGTCTCAAAACAGGGGAAGTTAATGAGAAATTGAAGCTTAGAGAGTAAAGTTAGAATGAAGCTGGGAACCCAAGGGAGCTAGAAAAACTGAGGCTTACTAAGTGAAGTTCAGAAGGGGCTGTGAACACGTGGAAAGCCAAAGCAACTGGGGCTTAGAAAATGAAATTAGAATGGAGTTGGGGAGGGCTGGAGAGATGGCTCAGCAGTGAAGGCACTTGCCTCCAGTGCCTAAGGCCCCGGGTTCAATTCTCTAGGATCCACATAAACCAGACCCACAAGGTGGTGGCCCTGGTGCTCTCTCTCTCTATATATATATATCTCTGCTTGAAAAATGAATAAATAAAACATTTAAAAAAAATTTCCCATGGAAAGTTTTGAGGAAAGATTTAGAGGGGCCATGAACATGTGGGAGCTTTGTGGTAAGATTTAGAGGGGCTGTGAACACATGGAAAGCTTTGAGGAAAGGCTTGGAGGGGCTTCGTACACATGAGAGCACCATGTGGCAGATCCCAAGTGGTAATCCACACATGTTAAATTCAGGGACCATGAAACAGATAGAGCGGGGAGATTGGGATTAAAGAGGGGATCACACTTGGCAGTGTGCTTTCTCAAGGGGGTGGGAGTGGGAAAAAGGAGAGAGCCCACATGGCAGATCCCAGTGGGAATTCACACATGGTAAATTAGAGACCATCAGATGGATAAGCAGAGACCAGAATTACAGAGACATTGAAAGACAGGATGAGGTCTCCCTTCCCCACCCGGCTAGACAGCTGACTGGGGCTGGGATCTGAAACTCATGTGGGGGAAGCACAGGCCACACCAGGCGAGTAGAGAAGATCTCAGGGAAAAGAGAGGGGGCCCACCAGGATGTAACCTTTACAGAGCTTAGTTCAGGTAGGTGGGGAAGGATTTGATTTGTTATTTGATCTGGAGGATGGATCATAGAGTCCACCCATATCTGGGTGGGGCTGAGATCTTAGCCATGTTTAACTGTGGACAACGGGGGTGTCGTAGATCAGTGATCATTCTTGTGCCAAGATGAGAAATGATGTGTTTGGCATCTTCTGGTTTCCTCTGGGCCTCTATCCCTGGCTGGAACCTGCCTAGCTTTCTCTATTCTGTCTCATTGTGTTTGTGATGAAGCCTCACACTTGTGGAGCCCTTTGGAAGTGGAGCCTTTTGATGGAGGAGTTGTGGTGCTGGATGCCAGCCTTGGGATGTTATAACCCAGCTCTGTGTGCCGCACTCAGCTCACTCTCTCTACTTACTCCCTGCTGTTCTGAAGATGTGACGCCTCACTGTCTGCTCCTGTTATGTTTTTCCCACAATGATGACACTTTCCCTTAAAACTTTAGGCTGAAAAAAAAAAAAAACCCTGGGCCAGAGAGATGGCTCAGCAGTTAAGGCACTTGCCTCCAGTGCCTAAGGCCATGGGTTCAATTCCCCAGGACCCACATAAGCCAGACCCACAAGGTGGTGACCCTGGCTCACTCTCTCTCTCTCTCTCTCTCTCTCTCTCTCTCTCTCTCTCTCTCTCTGTATCTCTGCTTGAAAATGAATAAATAAAATATTTAAAAAAACATGTTTTTTTTTAAAAAAAACCCCTTCCTTCCATACATTGCTTCTGACAGGAGTTTTGTCCTAGCAACAAGAAGGTAACTATGGCAGTGGGGGACACTCATGCCACTCATGTTGCAAGAGAGATTCATATGCTAGCTACTACCTGTCCACAATTTTTGCATGGCCCTGTGACTGGGATCTGCCTGCATCCACCTTCTTAGTGCCGGCATTAGGGGTGCACACCACTACACCCATAAATGATAGACTTCACTGTTGGCCTTGAAAACAGATGTGGTTCTTAGTCTCCAGCTTCTGCAGAGATGGCCCTCACTTCAGAACTGCAAGACAGCTCTGGGATCCTGTCCTTCCCCGTGAGTTTGTTCTGGGATTGCTGCCAAAGCCTCCTAATCATTACAGCCTTGCGTGAGAAAACAATCACCAGAAACTTTTGTCTTTCTGAGCATTTCCTTTCCTGTGTGGCCACCCAGCTTCAGAGGTTCTTTTGTAGCTTGGCAGGCTCTCCTCCTGAAACAGAGGAGACTTCCTCTTCCATTTCACCTTGTGGGTTCCAGAAGAGAGCAGTGCTTCTCAGTGACCCTGCCTCCCTCCTCCTCCTGCCTCATCCCAGGGGGCATTTGAGGGGCTCAGCAGTCCAGCTCGCTGCAGCACACCCTTTAGGGAGGTGCTGCTCAGCACATTTTCCAGGACCCAGCCTGCTGTTCTGAAAACTCAACACTCAACTTGTGACGATTCTGCACATTAATCTTTATAAAATATACTATGCCCCGAGTTCTCAGGCAGAACTCATAGTGGCACTTAGTCTTGCCAAGTAACAGGAGCAACAATCAGTTATTGGTGGACAAGGGCAGGAAGTTAACTAGGGCGGATGTTGAATGGCCAGACCTGGAGGAATTGACATTAAGCCTTGAGGTTCCAGTTCCTCATCTGTGGATGGTGATGCTGGTAGTACACTCATCCACCTCTCATGCATGTGTGATTGGTTCCAGCACCCCTCAGATACCAAAGGCCACGAGTGTTCCAAGTTCCCTGTAAAAAATTGTCATATTTGTATAGCAGTTGCACACGATCTCCTGTCTATTGCAAACCATGTATAAATCACTTACATTCTTAAGATGGGATGAACAGAAGCTATACTGTATTATTTAGGAAATAATGAAAAGGATGGAAGTCTGTACATGTTCAGTATACAGGCAGTTTTTACCACATGTATTATGCCTATCTATCTATCTATCTATCTATCTATCTATCTATCTATCTATCTGTTATCTTGAGACAGTGTCTATATGTCAAGGTTGGCCCCAAACTTAGGATCCTCCTGCCTGCAGAAGCTGAAGACCAAGAACCACATCTGTCTTCAAGGCCAACAATAAAGTCTATCATTTATTTTGTTTCCAGAATGCAAATTCCCTCCCAAGTGCTGGGATTGGAGGTACTTGCCACTGCACCTAGAATTTTCCCTTATGACTTTGATCTGTGGTGGGTTGAATTTGCAGATGCAAATAAAGCCAGCCAGTGTGCTAACTCTATCAAACTGAAGGAGAGAGATAGGTAAATCACAGCGTGCCATTTTGTGTCTAGAGGAGGGCACTCCAAAGCACTCCTGCCCATCCTTTGGCTCTTTCTGCCACTTCCTCTTCAGTGGTTCCTGAGCCTTGGAGGGTGTGATCGAGATCTCAGTACCTAAGATTGAACTGTCACTTCTCAGCACTTTGATGAGGTTTGAGTCTCTTCAATAAGTCACTGCCATCTGAAAAGCGAAGCTTCTACAACCAAAATTGAGAGTAGCATTAATATATGGGTATAAACATAAGTATTTAGAGGGCAGTTTGGTGGACATAATGCATTCATTTAGCCAAACAATAGTAGTAGCTCCTACCTCTCCACAGAGCTATGTCATCCTCAGCCATAGGCTGTTGACTAGGCTTTGAGCCCCAGGTATGAATTCCCTTTTAGGGATCCTGCCTCAGGTCCAGAGAGCAGTTGGCTTCTCCCATAACAGACATGCTGCCATTGCACCATTTAGCACATTTGGCCTGGCTGGTCAGCTCTGCAGCTTGCAGGGTCCACTGCTGGTTAATGCCATTGATGATTCTTCTCCCCACACAGGCTAAATAAACTTTACAGGATTATGGCAGCTATTCAACAGGGAGGAGGCTTCCAGCCTGATTTCTCAGGGACCTCAGCCAAAATATGTGGTATCTTCAGCAATAGGCTCTTACCATCTAGTTCTGGTGGGCAGCCAAGAGCATTAGCAATAGGCTGATAATGTTTTAGAGGCTTCTCTGACAAATGACTCACTGGGAGGTATCCTAATACTGGCACTAAAATTTTTTTATAACAATTCATGGCTTCTAGGCACAGCATTATCTACCCCTATAGGGTACTTTTGCCAACCACACACATATTTTCTCTTTCTCCCCTTCTCTCCCCCATATATATATATATATATATATATATATATATATATATATATATATATATATATGATAAAAGTTTCCATTATGACTTATTCATAACATCTTTAATTTTGATTAAACCTCTTTCTCTCAGCCCCTCCTATCCTCTCTACCCCTACTCTGATCCCATATAGATCATTCCCCACTATTCTAATTTTTATTATCTAATTTTTATAGAAATTCCCTGTGACAAAGAGACAAAGCCGTGACAGCAAGAGGAGAGTTTTATTTAGTATTATTATTACAAATTTATGAATTTAGGAATTTATGCTGGTGGGCCAAGTGTAGATAAGGCATTGGAACCAAACCCCAGGTGACAAAGGGGTTTTGTAGTGGGATACAGAGATGTGTATGTGACATTAGACTTGCACATTAACAAGCACAAGGAAGTGGACACCTACACCTAACAACTTACAAATTTAAAATAGGTTCTGGAGGAGCTCAGATAATCCTCCACAAGTATTCTCTGTTCTCATTTTCTCTCCTATCTTCCTTATCACAGTAAAAGCAGTCGCTTCTTTGTCTCACTGAATTTCAAACTCTGGTAGTCTCTCACATCATGCTATGTGACTGGCCATCTGTGGCTATTAAACAGAGGCCTGATGAATGTAAGGACAAACAAATGTAACACTGAATAAAGGGGGGGAGACAGTAAACTCACTCTCATATTTCCATAGTTTGCTCTAATATCCCCTCCTCTTCATCTGAATTATGAATCCTCATATCCTCCTCTGACACCCTCTCATATTCTTGGTGAACTACCTGAAGCCTTACTGCTTCCACTCGGTTTTTAATAAACTTAGTAAATTCACTAGACAGGGTCCAAGCAGGAGGGCCAGGAAAATCATAACCAGTGGTCCTGCTAGAGGCGCCATCTGAGGACCCCAAGTATTCCAGGCAGTGTCCCAGTAGGGTTCCTCAACTACTTTTAGATCTTTGTTTTAATAGTTGTTTTGTATTCTCTCTCACTAGACAAGATTGGTTTGTATAAAAACAACATTTTTCTCCTAGGTAAACACAGATTCTCCCTTTCTCTGCTGCAAACAAGTTCAAGCCTCTACAGTTCTACAATACTACTGCTGTCAAGGATTCTGATTCTGTAAAGTGCTGCTGGACTAGGCTCAGTTCTTTCTTAGTCTGGGTAGACAATTGGCAAAATATGTAGCCAAACAGAGGACCAAGTGTCTGTCTCTGACCTTTAGAACTTAACAGGACACAATCTGTTATCAAAATCAGATAATTCAACCAGACATTGCAAACACCAATAGGACTGGGGATAGTGTCCATTTTCCTGGTATCCCTCATCAAAATCCTCAGGCTTCTGCCATGTGTAGTCTAGTTGGGCTAGAGTAGGGCTGAGGTCTCTTCCTCAGGGGCAGGTATCCTCCAGGGCTTGACCTCTAGGTTCCTGATGATGTTTTGGCTTTTACAACAGGCTGAGAATGTTTTCTTCTTGACTCTGGTGTGATGCTTTTTTATCATCACAAATACAGGCCTAATTTCTTAGGGGTATGTGAGTCCTCTGTTTTATAAATTTAAGGTAACCCCCTCAATGGTGGAAGAATCTGGCCCATTCTGTAAATCTAAGTAAAGAGACAATGTTATATAACTGGCATCACCAACACCAACAAGTTTGAACAGTAAGAGCTCCAAATTGTCTTAACACTAGGTTCCAGATTTATCTCTTATATATTTTTCTTGGTAGGGCTTTATCCATTTAAGAACCAAGACTGATTTAATGGAGCTGTGCATTTAAATCCTTGGCCTTCATAAATACATGACCATTTTATAATGTAAGTTCTATTTTGTCTAATTTTTAAATAGCCCTATAATCTTTATTAACTTTAAAGGCACAGAATAAACATTTCTATTGTAATAAGGCACAGCAAAGAAAGATTAGACTAGTACAAATTTAAAACTATCAGATAAACATAACCAATAAGGGTAATTTCTGCAATTTGATTTGAAGGCAAACAGCAGCTGACTGATTAGGCTGGGAAGAAGCAGAAGAAAGCATGGGTTACTGTAATTCAGTATCAGACAAGAGATTCTATGTATTGGAGTCTTTGTTGATATCATAATATTCTCTTATTGGGTGTTTAAGACCATTTAGGCAGCCAAAATTAACAATATATTGTATTTTCAGAGGTCAATAATGGCTCTATAAGAGAGGCTCTTAGGGACCTGTGAGAAGATCTATGACTCTCAACATTGTGTCATCTGCTAGGACAAGTCAAGGCCTTGCTGGTGATGTGGCTTTCCCTCTCTTGGAAGCCTGGGGGACCAGTTTCCTCTGATGTGACTCTCCTGTTACAGATACACTGACTTGGAGTCTATCTTTGGGTCTTCATGTCCTCCCTGATGAAGAAGACAGGTAACACCATAGGCTAGGAACCAGAGTTTCCCATCATCTCCTATGACCTTTGACCTGGGAGCAGGAACAAAAATATTGGTTATCCTTTGACTCCGAGTTTCCAGTTGGCTTTGGACTTTACCTGTGGTTATTAATCACTCAGAGAGATTATACTTATCTGATTAGCAAAACATAGTTAAATAAATACAGAACATAGCTAGTTAACAAGGCAGATCTTGTTAGAGAGTAGCACAAAAATTTAAAATCATTCTGATCAACATTTGAGTTTAGTTGTCAGGTGACAGTTTAAGCTAATTCTGGAACATAGAAAGCAGATATAAGTCTCTTGTCAGCTGGAATTACAGGCAGAGATTGTTAGTATCCTTAAAACTGTACCTTATAAATAACCTTAAATAAATTGATTTGGACCAGAAATCATATTATAGGAAAAGTCAGCATAAAACCTTGGCATCTTTGAAAACATCTCTGGCTAATCTGTGTACTTATGCAGGTATTAATCATCCTGAAGAAACTAAAGTTTAAATCATTTCTCTTCAATAAGTTAACTTTGACTGAGACAATTTGATTATACACAACTTAAAATAAAATACAGCCCAGTCTTTGTTGAACTAAACTGACCTGATTCCACCATATATTACAGACATTTTGACTGGCATGAAACAATTTTATAAGCAAACACCCCAACCATTGAATCATTTTACAATTTAAGACAAAGTAATATTCATGATTGTTAGAATATATTAAGCTCATACAAGTTATATCAACATTATTTGTACTTAGCAGGTTTTCTTAGAGCAGGGGAGTTTCATCAGTTCTCCTAGAAACAAAATCATGATGACTAAATTGTTTTATAAGACTGAAATGGTAACCTCAGTGATAGACACCCGACAGAACCAGCATAAATTGAAAAGGAACCATCACAACATTACAGTTTTTCTCAGTGATATTCAAATATACTCTAACAACAAAATAACAAACCCATAATGGTACAGAACATTTACATTTCAAAAGATAGCATTGGACATGGCAAAGACAGATTGAGCCAATACAAGATTTAAAACATACAGGACAACATCAAACTCTATCTCCAAGTGTGATCATTCTAACCATTAACAAGTCTCCCAGAGTTCCAATTTTGTCCCTCCAGCTCACCTACTCACAGTCTGGAAAAACTTCATCCAGTTCTGGCAGCTCAGCTTGGCAGCTGTCCCATAGTCCTGCCATTACTGGGTCTCCACTGTAACCCATGGTTCATCCTCATGATTCCATCAGGCCTCCATGGAGGCAATCCAACATACCTGCTTCACACTGTCCATGGCCAAAAGCGCATTGCAAATCTCATGACACTCTCTTCCTGCATTTGTTATACTCCATAGTACCATGTGAGCTACCAATGTGTTAATCCAGGGGAAATAAGGCTGACTTTGGAGAGCAGGAAACTTTCTTCAGCATTCAGGCCCCTTACTTCAAAAGAGTATGCATTATTACTGTTGCCCAAATGCAGATCACCTTGCCCAATCTCAGTGGTTGTAATCTCTCAACAATTGTAGCTGTTCAGACAGCAGTTTCAGACCAGAGATTTTCCTTTCTTTCTGTGTCATCTCCATCCGCTCACATTAGCCAACTTCTGCATAAAACAGCCCTGCACAAATTCTCAGGACAAACAGACAGGCAGAACACAGCAAACCAAGAAAGGAGTATGTGTGCAATGGAAAAGCCAAAGCCTGGGGGAGGCAATCAGCAGCTTTTAAATTCAGCCAAATATTCCACTTAGTGAGGGGGCACCCTTAACTGGAACTGGGGACTTAGGGTGATATGCACTGGGAGCCGGACTCTTGGGCCCCCAAGAAGAGATGCACTATATGAGCGATTAACAGAGAGGCTACTAAAAATAGAATCTAGCTAATTCAGGAATGTGTATCTCAGTTAACCTATACTGACCTCACTCTCCGATGGAGATTATGTTTGTATCTTTCAGAATGCAGCGAGAGAGCTGTGGCTCATCCAACCCTATCAATGAACTGCAGGCTGATAGCTGATATCCTGGCAAGAGATGAGCCACCCCAGACATACCGTGGAAGATCCATATGGAACCCCGCAGAGAATGATGGGATGAATAAGTGACCCATAGCCACAGCCAATCAGTCAACACAGGATAAGCCAGTGAGACAGACACAAATGATTTTTGACACAACCTAAAACAGCAATACAGAGACCCCTAAGTTCTCAACAATAAAAGTAGCCTTAATACTCACCCACCACAACTCAGGGAACTGAGTAGAGGAGGGGGCAGAAAGATTGGGAGAGCCTTGGTGGGTGAGAATATCCAGAGACATGCCTCCCCCCCAGTAACAACATACTAGGGCCAGCGGAACCAGGCTGACTCCTAGGCTATCCATGGTCCCCAGCCCCAAGGACTGACCCAGATGGCCCACGGAGGAGGATATCCAGCTGATTGGTGATGGGGAAGAGGGGCATTGGGGAATTTGGAATAACAACTCATTGTTTGCCCATTAAATAATTATGGACAATAAAAAAATTTAAAAAAAATTAAGATTCAGTTTATCTTTTTGTCTCCTTATATACCATATCTATATATCTTTAAACCTTCTGTTTATATTTACTCATACCATTATCCACATATTTTACTTTAAAATCTCTATAACCATTCTGTAATAATATCTCTATTATCAAACATTTAACATCCAGCATTAAAGTTTCCCTTCCAATTTATCTTTCTAATCAGCTTATCTCATTATAACTACCATAAAAACTTTAATTAAAGACCTTCTTTATTGTACAAACAATATCACTTGTTAGTTCCTCCCTTTATATTATCTTGTATATTCTACTGCATTCCATTGAGAGCCTTCCTTAGTGGGGTTATTAATGTATCAGACGGTCTCTGTGGGAGAGGCCAAATCACACTCCTCTTGCTGAAGTGGCTTTGTCTGTTTGTCATGGGGAATTTCTACAACAGGAGGAACAGATTTCTTGATGCTATAGGTCCAGAGGAAGCTCAATAATGGTAAAAGAGGCTGGTCCCCTTTCACAATCCAAGTGGAGAGAGAGAAGCCATTACCAACACCTCACACACCACAGTGCTGAGAAGAAATGACAGTGGAGTGTTCAGCACTGGGACATCCTATCACACTTCCAGAGGCTCTGGGTCTATTGTGGAAGAGGTGGCAGAAAGATTGTAAGAGCCTAAGGAAGGGTAGGACTGCTGACATTGAAAACTTCCAGACACAAAATGGTCTTGATATTCAAGACTTCACAGTGCCTGATAATACCTACACATAATGGGAGGAAAAGATGATGACACCTAAATAAATCAGAGACTGATTGAGAGGGGGAAAAGATATGGAGGAGGGTGGGGAGGGAATCATAATGGCTTATAATCTATAATTATGAAAGCTATCAATAAAAAGTAAAAAAGGAAATTGCATGCTAAGTGAGCAGGCCCTGAATTTCTAGGAAATCTTATTTTCCTTTCTCCTAACAATGAAAGTACAGCTGTTTTCCAACAGATAAACCTAAACCGTTAACTTGTAAGGGAATATTACTGAAATTTGGAAAATTACTGGAATGGAATAGCCACTTTGGAACCTCAAACAAGGCAGGGTCTTAAGATAAGAAAGGAATGAGAGTAATTACTGTCATTGTGCAAGGACTGAGCAGGGGATTAGAATTTAGATAATGCCCAGCAAAAATTCCAATGTACCTCAAAATTTAAGGAGTACCTGAATTCTTGTCTACAAAGTTAAAAAATTAAAATCATAGACAACCAAAGTTTAAGGTATAGTGGGAGACTTACCCATATACCATAAAGGAAAATGGGGAGTTACAGAGTTCTCCAGCCACCAGTGTGAGATGAAAACATGGGAGAGGTTTTAGCCAAAATCTATGCTATTGAACTAAACAGGCAAGAAAGATAATAGAGGGCCCCCATTATGAGAAAAAAGCTTCATGTGGAGAGATCTTGAGAGACCCCTCTCCTCAGCCTAAATATTTGCCTATTTTGCTCCTAATTGGATTTGGCCTTTACATAGGTAGTTAGAACACTCAGAAGGGAATTTGTATCAACCTTGTAGGATAGATATATCTATATTGACATCTATAATTGACTAGTAAAGCATATCTAATTTAAAAATGGCATAATATTTAGTCTACTTTGTCTAATCTTTGAGGTTTCTTCTTTTGGAACAGTTTAGGCCATAACTGAAGTATCAAAGTAGGCTCATTTTTATTTTTTAAATATCTCATGACTATCAATACAGATAAAACATATTGTTAGTTTTGAAAGCATTTTTAGCAATAAGTCCAAATAAATTGATGTAACCTGGAAGTCACCAGAAACAGTCAAGCAAGACAGCATCTATGTTTGAAAACATACCAACTACCCAAGAGAGTTTGGAAACTCAATTGTAGAGGTTGAAATCATTTTTTTCCAGATATAGATCATTATCTGAGCTCGAGGTTGTACCCTGAAGTAGGGAATATATCTTAAAGAGTTAGTTTATCTAAAGCAATAGACTTGCAGTACCCAACATAAGACAATTGTTAAAATAAAATCCTAGATAGACACTGTGATTACCCACAATATAGCAGAGTCTGGTTATTGTTGAATTAGAACAGCTGAGTTCTAATATAACCCTTGGTGAATCTGTTTTGGAAAGAGAAAACGTGACAAATAATGTTGTCAATTTAACTTTAGATATTAGTTAACGTGATTTACAGTAGAGACCCTTATAAACATAAGACAATTTTATGTTTTATCTATGACTGAAATTTTACAAAAGCTTAATTAGGTTATCCCAACATATTTTACCTAACAGAACGATAGAAGCCACAATAGCTGATGACGACCATTTGATAGCATTAGTATGAACGAATGAAATCCATTTTTAAACCTACAATGCTTTTAGATTTGAGAACCTAATTTTTGAAAATTAATATTAGTAAGCAACCCTTATCTTATAAACTCAGTTTTTCCAGTAATTAACACGTTGACAAAATCAAGAAATATAGTTCACTTGACTTGGATGAGTCCTTTTTATATCCCTTAAATGAACAATTTAGTATTTGTGAGATGTTGATGAGTAGTCTTCATGATAATAGTTAAACCTTAGCTGGCAAAATTTTCCTTTTGGGACAGTTTCTGTAAATGTGTCCCCCCTTTATCTACCAAGGAAGTAGTCATTGGTGGCATCCCCTTTTCCTGAAGGGGCCCTTCCATAAGCAACCTTTTATTTGATGATGTCTACCCTTTTTTAAAAAAATCTCTCTTTTTTATTTTGATTTCCTTTTGGCTTCCAAATACAATAAACAGAAGTTGTATCTCAAAGCAGCTGTTTTAGGCTCTTGGTTGGTTTAGAGACCAATTTTTTAAGTTAGCATTTTTAAAAATTGTCTCCTTGAGCCTTTGAAGAAAGGCAATGGGAAATTTGTTATTTTCTCTGTCTATAAGGCATATAAAATTGTCCTGTATTAGCCATCTTTATTTTGGTAAAACATTAAGTGGAGACCTTGGGGCTGTATTGGAAGCTGAATGTGACATCTGAAATAACAAGGAGAAAGAAGGTGGAAGGGTACAGAGTCAGATTGTGCCTAGTTCTGGCTTGTCCCTTCCATATGAAGAGGGGCTCCTCTTCAGACCAACTTGGACAAGAAATTTTGGGGTGTTCTTTTTATCAAACCCTGAATCACAAAATTTTGGATTTGTCTCAAGTCTAAGGAGCCATGTCTCATGACTTATATGTCTCCTGGAGCAAAGGGAGTCCCCTCAGGGCTCCATGCCACACCCTAAGGGGCCTGTCTCCAAGCGAGGGTTTTCTCCTGAACTCTCCAACACGTGTGTGTGTGTGTGTGTGTGTGTGTGTGTGTGTGTATGTGTGTACATGTGGTTCACATCAGGGTATGTGAGTGTGTGTCCCCTGAGGCTAAGATTAACTCTAAGTATAGAGAATTATGCTTTTACTCTTGTCTTAATTGAGTTAATCACTCAACTGGAGACTGATCAGACCCCATTTTTTCCTCCCCTTTACGAGAGAGGTTGGCATGTGGAGCCTCGGAGCATTTCAGAGTGGCTTTTGGGACTATCACAATATATACAGACATACACATGTACATGTGTATATGAAATCTGAGATCAAAGGCATAGTTTATCATATTTGGTAAAGCCTGTCTGGTCTTAAAACCATGTACTGGATTATGGATGTTACTTTTTTTTGAAAAAAGAAATTGGACCCTTTTTTTAATCTTTTTCACTACCTCCTTGTTATCACTTACTCATTACCATCTATCATCCTTCTAAAGTCCCTCTGCAATCCTTCCTATATTTCTCTCAATTATTATTGAGAGAATTCTCTCTTCAATAATGTCCTTTCTTAGTACCTTCTAAAAATACCATTTTTATTTTCCTTCATTAAAGTTCCACTGAAATTCCTTCTTATTAAACACATCACAACACATCTAGCATTTACAATTTCCTTTTATCCCCATTATATTAGAGCCACTGTAGGGAAATGAATTGAAAAGGGAAGTGACCATAAAAGGGAGAAAAACTGATATCAGGTGTTTTCAGTAACTCAATCATCTGATTTCTTTAAGAACAGCTCTATATTCTAGGCAAGCCTAATGGCTGAACCTGTTTAAATATCGTTTTTCCTTAAACCATGGACTGATTAATATAGCTAGGACTAGAGAGTTCAGGTCCAGCTGACAGCAGTGGTCAGTTTAGATTTTTTCACAAGCAAAACAGTTGTACTCTATAAAAAAGTTAGGTTAGAGAATTATTTAGTACTTAAAACTGACTTGTGGTGGTTCCTCTTTTCCCAAAGAGTGTTGTGACCAGTCTTTTTGACAGAAACAAAAATGAATTTTCTTACTAAAAAAGACCAAGCAAATACCTTTAGGAATTACTATATCTAGTATAGAAATTTATAATTGGAGCTTTTACCAAAATTTAGGAGTAGATCTTTTTCTTTCTAAGAATGCCAAATGAGTACTACCATTGATAAGTACCATTGAACAGCCTGATCCTTAACACAGACTTATACGTAAAACACTTTTAGGGTATTCTCCCCCCTCTTTTTATTTATAAGCAAGCAGAAAACATATAGCATTTATAGTAATGTCTCTAACCATTGAGCAATAGATGAAAAAACCTCATGTCTTTCTCATTTTGACTCAGTTTACCCATATGATCATGGACTTTAGTACTATAAAGAAGATATAAATTTCCTCTTGTTATGGTATCTCTTACATTCATCACTAACCAGAGGGCCAGTCTGGTTCATGAGGAAGCATTGGGAAATATATCTGTTTCTGGGGTTTGGCTTTAGGAGAGCTCTGTCCTAAAGACAAAGCCAGTTGAGCAAATTGATATCTGCCTTTTTATTGTTTAGTCCATGACTGAGAACCAGCACATATGAGTTGGTCTTTTAAAAAATTCTGGTATCCACACGTATTTGTCTATAGAAGTTAGTTATTTGTCCTTTGTAAAATTAAGAGAAATTGTACCAATTTGACTTAACTTTTTATCTAATAATAAAAAACATATACTCCAGTATAAAAATAATTAGACATTTTTTGTATGTAACACCTCTATGAATGCAATTTTAAGAAAACTGACAAACCATATTTTTAATAATGCTTATCAGCACATATTTATAGATTTTATAATCAATGGATATATCTCCTGTTAATAATTTTATGATGTACATTTAAAAAGAGCATAGGTAAAACATAATGATCCCTGAGATGTTATAATAAACACATTTACCATATCTGAAAATGAGTTTTTTGTTACCTTTAAAACCTTTGAATATATCTTACAAATCACCCCTGGTAGAGTTTTCAAAACTGATCTAGGTAGGCTGAAAAAACATCAAATCTGTAACATAATTAGTAGAAGTAACAGAACAGTTTTACAACCAGAAATGTGGCCTTGAATAACCAAGATGGCCAGTCACATGGCATGATGTGAGAAACTACCAGAGCTTTAAAATTCAGTGAGACAAAGAAGTAACTTCTTTTTTTTTAAAAAAAAGATTTTATTTATTCATTTTCAAGCAGAAAGATGAGAGAGAGAGAGAGAGAGAGAGAGAGAGAGAGAGAGAGAGAGAGAGAGAGAGAGAACGCACCAGGGCCACCACCTTGTGGGTCTGGCTTATGTGGGTCCTGGGGAATTGAACCCAGGACTTTAGGCACTGGAGGCAAGTGCCTTAACCGCTGAGCCATCTCTCCAGCCCAAGAAGTAACTTCTTTAACTGCGATAAGGAAGTTAGGGAAAAGATGAGACCGGAGAATACCTGGGGAGGATTATCTGAGCCTCTCCTGAACCCATTGCAAAGGTGCAAGTTGCTAGGTGTAGGCATCTGCTTCCCTGTGCTTGTTAATGTACATGCCTAATGTCACATACACACCTCTGTACCCTACTATAAAGCCCTTTGTAACCAGGACTTGGGGCCAATGCTTCCTCTATGTATAAATTCCTAAATTCATAATAACAATAATAATAATAATAATAATAATAATAATAATAATAATAATAAATGAAACTCTACTCTCCTCTTGCTGTTAAGGCTTTGTCTGTTTGTCATGGGAAATTTCTACAACATACACATCTCTGTACATCTCTTTAGACAAACTATAAAGCCCCCTAATGCCTAGAGCTCGGGGCCAATGCCTTTTCAGGGATACCCACTAGACTGAATAAACCTCAGGCTCCTCTAGCTGCTATGGCTCTGACTCTTACTGGCACAGGATATTCCTATATCAAAATCAGAAAGTTTCTATTAATTCTCTCCCCAGTTTCTATTATCATTGCAGCTTAAGGTATGGCCCTTTGCTGCTGTGGAGCCCACTTTGGTTGCTTCTGGAAGCCTATTGGGCCCCAGCGAGAGGTGTGATAAAATAACTCAGGGTGAGAGTTAAGCCTCTAGAGAGGTAGTGACTGCCCTTACCAAATCCAGGGGTCTGGCTGGATGGGAGCATAGGAAAGCTGTGGATGTGTTCCTCCAGGGGAGGCTGCCTCCCCAAGCCTGTTGGAGTTGGTGTGTGAGGATGGGTGTGACAGCTTCCTTTGGGGCTCAAGGTTGCTCAGCAGAAGTGAATGCTGAGTCAAGGGAACTGGGAACTGATGCCTTCTCAGAAGCCTGAGCACACTGTGTGACTTATGGCCCACTTTGGCCTGCCTGACACAGATACTTCCCAGCCTGTGACTTAGAGCTAATGGAAAGCAGCTTGATTTTCTAGCTGCTCCCTCCCTAACTTCTCTCTCCTGAAATTCTCTGCTAGTATGTGTATGTGGTTTATGGGA
>PVHP010016265.1:0-36158 GCA_004024765.1 Zapus hudsonius | reverse complement strand
GGGGGGGGCTCTCTCTCTCTCTCTCTCTCTCTCTCTCTCTCTCTCTCTCTCTCTCTCTCTCTCTCTCTCTCTCCTTGCCAGCTTGTGGTCTTCTATGGTAAAGTGAGGCACGCATGCCTCCTCTCCGTCCTGCCTCTTTTCATTCAGCCTACAACTGTGAAAATCCAACTGGTCCCTCATGGAAAAATTGACAAATGACCACAAGATGGGGCTGGTATGCCAGAGAATCAGTTAACATAGGATGCAGAAAATCCACATCTTTTCTCCCTGACAAATAATATATACATATATATATCTATGTATATATATATATATATATATATAACATGTATGTGCCAAACTTTTCATAAAATCAAAGCGCTGTACATAACAGATTCAGACACTACTCTTTAACTATTCGGTGATTCCTTTCTGGTAAAACAATACATAACTGTGACTTGAGATATTTTCCCCCTCCAAGACTCTGCTCACATTGAGTTGCTAGCTTATCTTTTTCCCTGAATTTTTTCTTGCATCCTTTCAGTGAAATGCCATGATATCAAACGGAAGTGCATTTATTTATGTATTTACTTATAGACATCTAGATCCTTTATTGTAGTGCAAAACACAGAATAGCATTTGGTATTTCCTATCAATGTGCTCTTATTTTCTGGTCTCTTCTCTCTCAATCTAAGTTACATCACTTTTCCTTTTAATGTGGGTATTGAATACTAAACTCAGGTCCTCAGGCTTGCAAAACAAGCACTACCAACTGAGCCATCCCTCCAACCCCTAAATTAAATCACTTTGACCTCACTTTTTTCCTTCATATGTACTTTTTTAAAGACATTGGCCATGCATGATTAATATATTAACATTAGGTGGCCATATGCAGAAAATCCAAGACAGGCCACTAGGAAGACAAATCCTAAATATGTCTTTACCTTCTCTCAGTCACCTGTGAGTGCCAACCTCCTGGGAGGTGCACCGAGCAGGGAATATGCATTTGACGCAGAGGAACCTAACAAGAGCTCCTCCTACCCACCCTACCCTGTGGTCTGCACTCCACTAACTCAAAACCTTGCAGATTGGCCTGAAAGTCAGCCCAGTGCTGTGACCAGAAAGGCCTTTTTCTATGAAGATTATGTTTTTAAAAGCCATATGTCATCTGCATGCAGACTCCCAGGAAAACCACCGGCAGAAAATGTGTGTTTTGGATCCTATATCCTTCAACTGTAAGGTCACTGTGCTTGGCTCCATTGTGCTGGACATTAGATATCTGTGTAAGGATTTCTTTCTGAAATTCCTTACACAAAATGTGAAAGGTGAAAAACTGGATTAATGGTGACACTGAAGTAGATTTACTACCACTGTATATATATCCAGTACTTGATATTTAGAAAGAATCCAACAAAGCAAAATGTTTTGTTCAAGTAATATCAATGTACATGCTCTAGATTTACTGCAATGGACCAATTCCATATTTCTAAGGAAATCTACCCAGAGGGCCAAGAGAGAGAAGATGTTTTTTAAAGCTGTAGTAATTAAATCCAAAATTAAAGGATACAGTCATAATTTCTTACATGTTAGTTATAATGTTTAGTATTTTCAGTATCAAAGAATATCAGAGGAACTTCACGTTATGTGTTTTGGATTTGTTTTAAGCTATTTTAAAAGAAAAGATAAACGACTTTTACATACTTAGGTAACTTTCTAAGGAACAGCTGCCTCCAATTAAGCAACAAATACTTTTTAAAGTACTCTTGGGAGTTCAATGTTCCTTCAGTGGACCGTAAGATCTGGGGGGTGGACTTCATTTTACAGAAGTGGTGAAAGGGTATTTGAAATGCCATTTAATACCTGCAAAGGCAGGAACAATCGGTGGTTTAAACGCTCACCATAAGGATTGGTAAATAACACTGATTACAGGTCTTATTCAAACAGAAAATAATGAACATGTAATGAATGGAGAAGAATGACCCAAATTGCTTTTAATCTCAGACTTGTGCCTATTGACCGGCCTTGAAGTAATGGCGCTAATAGTATAGTGAAAAAGCCAAAAGCTTTAGAAAGTCATTAACCTTGAGGGAACAGGATACCCATTTCATTGTAAGAGCACAATATTTTATTGAGTAAAAAGCCTTCGAACAACTGTGTATTTAAGAAAAAATTCTAGGGTTAACCCAAGTCAAATAAGATACCCTCTCCACCCTTCTTTGGTAACTTGTAAAAGCCATTGATGGGCTCCAATTCATCAGACCTATTGTGAATGCTTGCAGTCTGCCTGGTACTCAGAAAAACGAGCAGAATTCAGTCTTATGAAGGGTAATTGTTGCTCTCACCCTGGCTGCCTTCTAATAAACTCAAGAAGTAATGACTTTCTCAAAATGGTATATTTACACTTTAGACAGGCCTTCCCAAGACACGGACAACGTTTTATGAATAAATTTGTGAGGAAGAAATACCTAGAAGAGACACAAAGTCATTGGAAACATCACAATTTTTCATCTATAGAAAACATCTCAACTCATTCTGCATTTGAAATACTTTTACTTCTTGCGAACTTCTTGGGGACCCAACATCCAATCACAAGTTGAATTTAGACGCCTTTTAATCAATTTTTAAAAAATATTTTATTTATTCATTTTCAAGAGAGCTAGGGCCACCACCTTGTGGGTCTGGCTTATGTGGGTACTGGGGAATTGAACCTAGGGTCTTAGGCACTGGAGGCAAGTGCCTTAACCGCTAAGCCATCTCTCCAGCCCTTTAATCAATTTTTGATAGCTTAAGTGTATGCTGAGATTTCGAGCCTGAAACTCGATCGCTCCTATTTTAATTTAAACGGGAATACAAGGCATCTTTCTGATGGAAAGAGAGGTGTGGGGATAAAGCCGGCATTGCCATGGGTGCATGGGCCAAGAAGAGAAGCAATGCGGGCGTGCGCCAGGTGGGGCAGCAGAGAGCGCTCTCCACGCCCACCTGGAACACCTGAGACCCAGTTCCACCTGTCCTAGGGAAGTCAGCCGAGAGGAGATGCTGGCAACCAGAAGCACAATCGGAAGTAAGGAACCAGGAAAGGAAACAAGAAAAGTGAAGGCAGAGGGGAAAGAAGTCACAAACCTTGACTTGTGACAACACCAGTCACCTGAAGCAAAGGGCTTGATCGCCCGCACCTGGGAGATGAAGACAGCACCTCTCAGGTAGCCCCGTGGGAGGAACCCTCTATACACCTGAAATAACTCTGTCTCCTTGAACACCCGTGCACCCCTCTCCCTGTCTTAAAGATACCCTGTTGGTGCTGGGGAGATGGCTCAGCGGTCAAAGCTTGCCCGCAGATCCTGACTGCCTGGGTTCCATTCCCCAGTAGCCACCTAAAGCCAGAGGCTCAAAGTGGTGCATGCCTCTGGAGTGGTGAATGGTCCATTCTCTCTCTGTCTCTCTATTCTCACAAATAAAGAGATAGATAGATAGATAGATAGATAGATAGATAGATAGATAGATAGATAGATAGATAGATACATACATACATACATACATACATACATAGGTACATAGATAGATAGATAGATAGATAGATAGATAGATAGATAGATAGATAGATAGATAGATAGAGGCCAGGCGTGGTGGCGCAGGCCTTGAATCCCAGAGGTAAGAGGATCATTTTGAATTCAAGGCCAGCCTGAAAATACAGAGTGAATTCCAAGTCAGCCTGGGCTAGAGTGAGACTCTACCTCAAAAATAGTTTTTTTAAATTAAAAAAAAAGATACTGAGCTGAAAGCACTCAGAAGACACCATTGTCTGCAAGCAGTGTTGGAAGAATGTAGAGCGGGCCCCCTCCACGTTGTTAGTCTGTTTATCAAAACCACCAATTCTTTGTTTTTCTTTTTAAGTAGAAACTTTGTATAAACAAGTCATGTGTTGGTACTACCGTCTCCCTCCTCCCTGCCCCCCTTTCCTTCCACTGAGAGCCTTCCTCAGTGACATGGCTGGAATACATCATGGAGTTTATGCTCTTATGGCAGCAGAACTTTTAAAAAGTAAGGCAAAAATAAAAATAAAAAACATGCATCTAGTGGTGTCAGAGCCTGTTGATAAGGTGTCCGGATCCACCTAGGGACCACCGACCTCGGGAAGGAAATAGCTCACCCCATTTATTTTATACTTAAACCCAAGAACTGAAAATTGTACAACTTACCTATCCTAGCGGCTTCTCTTGTGTGGGGGCAGGGACTATGCGGTGTGTCCACGCATGTGTGCAGATGCACCTGCTCCCACACACCTGCAGCAGCCATAGCCAGGGGCGCAGCAGGTGCCCTCCTCTGTGGCTCTTACTGGCCCTGGAGCTGCTGGGGGCTTGGTCAGACTGGCTGACCAGCAAGGTCCAGTCATTCTCTTATGTCTCAGCCCCTCTGCTTGTGTGGGAAGTGCTCTAACCACTGAGCATCTCTCCAGCCCCTGCCTTCTATGTCTGCACCCCCTCTTACAGTACTGGGGTTCCAGGAACATGTGACTATGCCTGGCTCTTTATGTGGCCACTAGGGATTGAATTCAGGTTAACATGCTTGCAACCCCTTGAAGCATCTCCCCAGTTCCATACTGGCTTCTTTTCTCCAGCCCCTCCCTGCTAAGGGACTCGTTTGATTCCAATCAGCCCACATGTATTTCGGATATATGAAAACAAGACTCAAGGGTTACTAAGAGTCAACTGACTAATAATGCATACACTTTATTACCACATCACCCTTCTTCTTAGAGAAAAGGGTAGATAACCTGTAGTTTATCATTGAGTCATACTGCATATAAAGCAGGGTGTTTGTTTATTATTTTTCCTGCCATCACAAAGATGAGGAAGTTCCATGTGGGGTGGGAGGGGGGCTGTTTTGTTCACGACTGCCTCTGGAGCATATCAAGTAGTGTCTGATGACAGCAGACCTAAAGCCTAGATTGTTTTTCCACGAAAGGACAAAATCAAGGCTGATAGCCACTTTTGATCGGTGTGGATATATATATATTCATTCCTCAAGTCCATAAATTTGGTAGTGGGTATATTTTCTATTCTAGCTTCCAAAGTGCTGCTATTAAAATACAACTATGCCTTATTCAACCAGAGGTTTCCATTAGCAACAAGAATTAATTAAATTATGATTCATCAGCACATGACATACTAATGCAGATTATCCCCCTACGATCATTTTTTTTTCTTGTTACAAAAGTAATATAGTAAAAGACACATGCTGGATGTATTAATTTGAAAAAGCAAAGTATGTACTGTTAGGAAAAGATTTCCAAGACATCATTTTGGTATAAACAACAAGATGCAGAGCAGCTCACATGTTCTTCCCCCCAGGGACTAATAATAACTACTCCCGAGATCTTTCTATGCTTGGGACTATATTATACCTGCACATGCATTATCTCATTTAATTCTTTTAATAACACCATTTTGTTAGTACTCTACTCTCGTTTAAGTAGTTCTAGTACCCTCTTGTTAATTTTTTCAAAACAATCCGAAAATTAGAGAAATGTTACAAAATGCAAAATGTAGACCTACATGTGAATCAGACTTTACTGTGTACCTACATGTGCTTCTGTGCCGTGAAGTGGTATCAGTATCTACAGCACCCTTCCCCTGCCAATGACTTTGTTGTCATTTTCATGTCTGGTTTTTTTGTTTGTTTGCTGTTTGTGTGTTGGTTGGTTGGTTGGTTTTTGGTTTTTTCGAGGTAGGGTTTCATTCTAGCCCAGGCTGACCTGGAATTCACTATGTAGCCTCAGGGTGGCCTCGAACTCACAAGGATCCTCCTACCTCTGCCTCCCCAGTGCTGGGATTAAAGGCAGCTCTGTTTGTTTGGAGGTAGGGTATGACTCTAGCCCAGGCTGACCTGGAATTCGCTAATCTAATTCTAATCTCAACTCACCTTGAATTCAGTGATCCTCCTACCTCTGCCTCCCAGTGCTGGGATTAAAGGCCTGTGCCACCACACCCGGCTTCGTGTCTATTTTCCTTCTTAATAATGAGAATGTGAACTCAAGTTCCCAGAAAGCAGCCACACCTAGATTACACATTAGAACTTCGATAACTGTCAAGTGGGAATGTTACAGGTTCAGAGCCAGAATTACCATGGACTATCTTAACCACTTTATTTATTTGTCTATGTATTGCCTTCCCCAGTGTGTGACCTAATATCCTGTGACTATTAGGCAAACCCTTTGGAATATATGAACAGACTCCTAATTTCCCCAACCCAAAACTTTAGAATGCCATCCCATAGTATGAGGCCTTCTGTGGAGATCTCCCCGCTTTGCTATAACCTGCCTACCTAAGGTTTCCACCAATGCATGTGGGAAGGATTTTGATGTGTGACTTTCCTCATTCTCTTGCTATAAAACTCTTGTGCATTGTTGACACGTTGGAACATGGTACTTGAGGCAACCTGAATCTGTGTCCCTGGTCCATTCGCCCTCATGTTTGGCTCCTGAATAAACTACCCTCTCATTCCCTTTGGGATCATTCATGGATGGTGTCGTGGTCAGCCACATGCTACTAGGATGAATCTTCAAACCAGGCACAATTTGGGGGAGGAAAGTATTTATTGAAACTATAGACTAAGGGGAAGTTCCAGAATGCAAAAGAGGCTGCTCCCCTTTCACAGGTCCAAGCAGAGAGAGAAACCCATCAGTAACACCACACACACGGAACAGCAAACAGGCAGGAGGGACCAAGGAGAGAACTTTCTCCCCTTTATATAGGCTTAGGGTGGGGTCTTACAACCCTTTCCCAGACCTAATGGCTTCCTGAGTCTCTGGAATTTCCTTCTTGCACTGCCCACACAGGAAAGAATGCTTTTACTTCTAGCTTCTTTGAGCTTCTTTACATCCTGCCCCTTGCTGAGAGGCTGCCTTCCTGTAAACATCCTCAGAGACCCACCCAAGATAATTAAAAAGATCCAAGTTGACAACAAAACCTAACCATCACAGATGGTCATAAGAAAGTAGCTCCTGCCTGGGCCTCGTGACCCAGGCTTGGTAATCTCAGCTACTCTGGAGGTCAAGGCAGGAACATCCTAAATTCAAGGCGTGATTAGGCTACTGAGTGAGTGAGAGAGCAGACTGGACAACTTAGTGAGACCCTATCTCAAAATGAAAAGTAAGGCTCAGTGATGGAGTGCTTGCTTAGCATGCTCAAGACCCTAGGTTCAATCCCCGGAAGGAAGGAAGGAAGGAAGGAAGGAAGGAAGGAAGGAAGGAAGGAAGGAAGGAAGGAAGGAAGGAAGGGAGGGAGGAAGGAAGGAAGGAAGGAAGGAAAGATGTTTCTGCAGCTTCAGAGTTTGAATCTGCATACAACTCAGTGCCTGGCATTTTGGTAGCTCTTTTTTTTAATATTTTATTTTTATTCATTTTCAAGCTGAGAGAGAGAGAAAGAGAGAGAGAAAGAGAGAGAGAGAAAGAGAGAGAGACAGAGAGCAAGAGAGAGAGAATGCACCAGAGCCATCACCTTGTGGATTCTGGCTTATGTGCGTCCTGGGGAATTGAACCTGAGGCCTTAGGCACTGGAGGCGAGTGCCTTAACCGCTGAGCCATCTCTCCACCCTTTGGTAGCTCTTTAGTAAAGGACCAACCCTTATCAAAATCATGCATGGCATGACTCAGGGAACTGAGAGAGTGGAAGAGGGGTGAGAAAGATTATAAGATCCATAGTGCCGGAGACTATCCAGAGACATTTCCCCCTCAACAACAACACACTAAATGGGGGGGGGGCTAGCTATTTCTTGTGCTATTCATAACACCCTACCCCAAGGACAGATCCAGTATATTCACAGAGAGCCCCCAGGGAGTTGGGGACAGAGAGGAGGGAAATGGGGGTACTATCCCAAGATTTGCCCATAAAATGTATCTAATTATTGACAATAAAAATATTTTTAAAAATCATGGATGGCCATGTAGCTTGTCATTTGCCTGAGAATAAAAAAATGAAAAATGAAAGAAAAACAAAGATGGGGAGGACGGTGTTCCACGAGCAGTCAAGTCACCCTGATGTCACCCAGCGCTGCCTGCTAATAACCAGCTGCTCCCGAACTCTGGAGAAATGCAAGCAGCTCAACATTAAAATGCTTCTATTTCTTTTTTTGGTCCTCACAATAGCAACCCAGAATCACTGATCTGCAAAAGACAAAAGCCGGGACAATAAACACATATGCACAGAAGCCAGGGCACTTGGGTTCTTGTTTCCCTTTTGCAATAATAGGTAAATACATCCAAAGTACTCCAATCTCCATCCACTTATCCTTGAGGTGCTTACGAGAATTCCAGGGTTCCCAGGCACTCTTGGTGACTTCGGAAACCTTTGGAAACCTCTCTACCTCACCTCTCTTGGCTGGATGGATTCCAGAGTGTTTCAGAAAGCAAAATGTAGGCATCGCAAGGAAACGCCACACCTGAGATGGGCCTGCCTTGTCCTCTTAATGCATCGATTGCCCTCTGCTGGACCCTAGCTCACCCCACACCGATGCTGGCCCACAGCCTGCTCTTTCTCCCCCCACCCCCACCCCCACCCCCACCCCACCCCCAGGATTGCCTGGGCTCCCAAATGGAGTTTTTCTCTCACGCTTCTCATTTTCCCTTCTCTAATGATATCCCTCCTTCCCTTGTCCGTGCTTTATCTGTCTCTTTTCCAAGTATCCTGTTCTTACTTCATCATCTCTCTTTTATTATTAGTCATTTTCACCACCTTTCGCCCTTGGCTTTTTCCTAAGTACTTTTAAAAACGAGGAAAATTTTGCATCTTAGGGAACATGCTGGAAGGAAAGCCTGGCAGGCAGCCCAGGTTGCCTCTTCTTTTTCTACAGGAGGTAACAACAGCTCTTCTTCCTTCCTGTCATCTCCTCTAGTTAACCAAAAGTAAAGTTGTCCCCTTCAAAAATCGGCCATATTATTGGGAGCTGCAGACATGACTCAGTGGTTAAAGACGCTTGCTTGCAAAGCCTGAAGGCCCAGGGTTGATTCTCCAGTAACCACATAAAGCCAGATGCACAAAGTGGCACATGCATCTAGAGTTTATTCCAGTGGCAGGAGGCCCTGGGGCACCCATTCTTTTTCCCCTTCTCTTTCTCAAATAAAAAAATAATTTTTTTAAACCAGCCATATTTAGGTTTCTTTTATTCTTTTTTTTTTTTTTGGGGGGGGGGGAATAGAGTCTTGCTCTAGCCCAGACTGACCTGGAATTCATTATGCAGCCTCAGAGTGGCCTCAAACTCAGGCAATCCTCCTACCTCTGCCTCCCAAGTGCTGGGATTAAAGGCGGGCACCACCAAGTCCAGCTAAATTGGACATATTTAGAACCCATACAACAAACAAAGCTCCTGTGATAAGATTGCAAATTTCCAGGAATGCAAACCAGCATTTTTCTTACTTAAATCCCAGACTGAGGCAACAATCTTTTTCCTCACTTCAGGTTAGGAAGTTCAGAGTTCTTCCTTTAAGAGCAGGAATTCCTGAACAGACCCAGGAGTGTGAGTGACGGCAGGGATCACTTGTTCCTCTGTGAGGAGAGCATCTCAATGAAGTCCAGGACCTGGACTATCCTCTTGTCCATTCTGTTCCCTCTCTCACCCTTCTCTGTACCCCAAAGAAGAGGGTAACCTCGTGCAGTGCAGTGTAGCCAGCTCCTCTGCTTTGCTGGCCTCCCCTCGGGTTTCCCAGGGGAATGCTAGAGACCTCGCTGAGCACAGGGTAGTGAGACCAGGCCTCCACCTGCTGGATTTCTCTCTCTGGGTTCCCTACAGGTGACTAAATGTCCTAGCTACTGCCAAATAGGTGGCTCTCTCTTTCTGTCTCTAGTCACAATTCTCTCCTTTAATTCATCAAACTACATGACCAGCCCAGGGTCCTGCCCAACCCTGGTGATATCCCCACAACCTGCCAACACCTTCATAGATAATCCCTCTGTTAAGCTAACTCAAGTATCTGTTTCCTGCTACTAATCAGATGCTTATATAAGATTTCTGTTTAAATCGGGCTTAAATCGGGCGTGGTGGCACACGCCTTTAATCCCAGCACTTGGGAGGCAAAGAGCAGGAAGATCCAGGAAAGTTTCAGGCCAGCCTGAGGCTGCCTAGTGAATTTCAGGTCAGCCTGGGCTAGAGTGTGACCCTACCTCAAAAAATGAATGAATGAATAAATAAACAAATAAATAAAAAGATTTCTACTTAACCAAGACAGAAACAGGGATATTTGAGAAATTACAATGAGAAATGATCAGCAACCTATTTAGCATCAGACCAAGGCCCATAGGGTAGAAGTCTAGAAGCTCTTGGCACAGAGAAACAAAGGAGAAACTTCTTTCTGGAGGGCAAGGGATGTGGAAGAGTAAGTGAGCTGACAGATAGCTCGAGATCCTAAGCTCAGATGACTGCTAATATTGGGACATTCAATGTGCCTTTAACATGGTCAGGCACCTAATAAAAACACTATCACGTTTAGGCTACTTTGTCTGCTTTACAGAAGAAGAATCTGAGTGAATTATCATTGCTACTTTCTCTATCCAGCATTCTACTCCAACATCTTCCAATAAGCAAACTGTTTTCTCCTGAAACTCATTTGACATGTTTAAGGAATACTGACCTTGACCTTGTCTGTCAGAACTTCTCCCATCCATGATGTTTGGTCCAGTGTTGGGCATATCACTCAAACAGGCAATAAAATCTCAAGGTTTTTTTTAAAATTATTTTTATTTACTTGCAAGAGAGAGAGAGAGAGAATGGGCACACCAGGGTTTCTTGCCACTGCAAACTCTAAATGCATGTGCCACTTCATGAATCTGGCTTTAGGTGATGTTGTAGTCAACTTTCTAGTTGCTGCGCAGAAAGAACCCAAGCAAAAGTGGGCTTGTTAAGGAATGGGTTTATTTGGCTTAGGGACTAGATGGGGAGACTCCATCCTGGCAGGGAAAACGATGGCATGAGCAGACGGGTGGACATCACCTCCATCACAGCACTGCAAACAGCGGCAGGAAAGTATGCCAAACACTGGCAAGGGGAAGCTGGTATAACCCCCATAAGCCCACCCCCAACAACACAGCTCCAGCAAGGTTGTAAAACCCAAACTGCCCTCAGCTGGGAGTTGATCATTCAGAACACATTTGTTTGTGGGGGGACACCTGGATCAAACCATGACAGGTGGACAGGGGAATCGAACCTGAGCTAGCAGGCTTTGCACAAGCAAGTGCCTTTAACCGCTGAGCAATCTCTCCCCCCACCCCCTCCCTTGAGATTTGATATACAAATCTAGGGAAACATCTAGAAGGATAATGACCAAAGTCCTGAGGTTTTCCTTCCCTCAGCTTGGAGGAAGCCATCTCCAGTAAGAAATCACATTACATCAAAAAGAGAACCAGAGGAACTTAGGAGAAGTGACATATATCTGGAGTATCTTTGCAGTGCCAAGAGACCTTGGTGTGTGCGCTCTCGAACACACACACACACACACACACACACACACACACACAGAGAGAGAGAGAGAGAGAGAGAGAGAGAGAGAGAGAGAGAGAGAGGCACCCACACACACATGGTGGTGCTCACCTTTAATCCTAGTAATAGGGAGGCAGAGGTAGGAGGACCACAGTGAGTTCTAGGCCACCCTGAGGCTAGATAGTGAATTCCAGGTCAGCCTGAGCTAGAGCAAGACCCTACCTTAAACCTAGATGAGCCAATAAATACTCCTTTCAAAAACTTAATCTGATTTCAGTTGGGTTTCTGTCAATTGTAGTATTTAAATATCCTATAAACAGACTGAGGCTTGCTGACAGAAATTCCTCAGCTGAGTTGTACTCCACAAACACACGTGAGAAAACTACCCAAATTTGGGGGAAGAATCATTGACTGGGTCATTGGCCTAATGGCAGGCAGCCCTAGCTAGCCTCAGAATGGGGACTGGCCACTAGGAAGTGCATGGCAAGACTGGGACTTTGGGACTTCCAGCTCTCCTCACCCCCAGCCTCTGGGGAAAGGAGGAGAGCGGAAGTTTACTAGATTGTCAGTGCCAGTGATTTAATCAACATGTCCACATAATGAAATATACATAGACAGGGTTTGGGTAGCCAAGCACATAGAGGCTTCTGGAAGGTGGGGCATCCAGAGGTGCCATGTTCCTCCTATATACCTGAGCCTCTGCATTTCTTAGGTCTTCTGTTACAAACTGGTAAGTGTGTGCCCCTGGGTTTTAAGAGCTGCTGCAGTAGCAATTTAATTGGCTCCAAGGAAAGGTCTGGGAATCCTGACTTGAGCTGTTCAGAAGCACAGGTGTGACAAGCTGTGGGACCTGACACGGTTTCCAGCTGGTACCCACTGCAGAATTGCACCCATGCGTACGTGGGAGAGAAAAACCCTGCTTCTGGTGCCATTAGTGATATGTACTGTGAGGAAATAGGAGAAAATAAGCTTATTGTGGGAGAGAAAACCCCACATCTAATGCTATAAATGATATGTGTTAATGAGGATAGAGGAGAAAATAAGGTTATTTTTTAACTCATTTTTTTAACCCACTTCCTAAAGCAGTCTGTGGGATATCTTCAGAGCTCACAGAGATCCATAGACATTGGTAATCCCACAAACAAGAATGGAAAATCTTGTAACTGAATTACCAGGAATGGAATGGAATGCTAGAAATAATGCTCAGAAATATATTAATATATTAGAAATCTACTATAGGAAAAATAACATTAGTTCTAGTTTGTTGTTGTATGGCATAGCAATACTTAAAAGCAAGCCTTCAAATAATCTAAATGTTTCCAAGTAACTTATACCCTAGAACAAAGCTCAAATATATGTATAGAAATACAAGAATATGCAACATCTAAAAATGTACCATTCACAATTGTTGACAATGAAAAATTATTAGGCATGCAAAAAGTAGGAAAATACAGCCTATAATAATTAAGAACAATCAATTAAAACTGACCAAGAATAATATAGGTAATAGAACTAGTAGGCATGGTCATTAAAACATACATTCAGTAAAATACAAGTAGCTTTAAGTACATTAGGGACTGACAAAGGATGATATAAAAAAGATGCCAGGGCTGGAGAGATGGTTCAATGACCAAGGCACTTGCCTGCAAGGCCTAACAAACTGGGTTTGATTCCCCAGTACCCACATAAAGCCAGATGGACAAAGTGGCACATGCATCTGGAGTTCATTTGCAGAGGCTGGAGGCCCTGGCATGTCCACTTTCTCTCTCTCTCTCTCTCTCTCTCTCTCTCTCTCTCTCTCTCTCTCTCTCTCTCTCTCTCTCCTTGCAAATAAATAAAAATATTTTAAAAGATGTCAATCAGACTTCTGAAGTTAAAAAATGCAGTATTATATGTGAGATAAAAAAATATACCGGATGGCAGGTTGCAGGGAGCCGGGACGATCGCCATTACAAGATGGCGCCCACTTCCTTGCAGCTAAGTGGTAAACAACTCCATATTAGGCAATGCTTTGAGAAAGACGTGCCTTTGGCTCTGCGCATGTGCGAGTTATAACTGTCCCTAGCCAATCCCGTGGCGCCTGGTGGTGGCAAGTTGGTATCAGCCAATCATGGGGCGACCCGTGTCCTTAATCCATATATAAGCAGCTGACTTCTAGCGCTCGGGCCCCTCTCGCTTCCTGCTCTCCCTTCAATCAAAAGGCTCTCCAATAAAGTGTGATTTGAGAAGAATCCTCTAGTGGTGGTTGTTCTTCCTCGCTGGTCGAGGAGCTCGCCGCAGCAGGTCACTGAGAAATCAAGCTGGAGCTGAGCTGGAAACCTCCTCCCTGTTAACCAGCTGATAAAAGCTATGGCTGCATGCAGCCCTATGGGAGAGAGAAGTCATCAATGGTGGTGAACAGCAGTGGACCTTGCAAGCCTTAAGACTGGTCAGCCAGAACAAATGAGCCAACTGGGGCAATAGTGGCATGTCTGTTGTAGGGGAAACCAACTGTTCTCTAATTGTCCAGGGGAGGGAAAGCATGCCTGGTACTGAAGACCTAGTCAAAAGCCTAAGGCTGGGGAGGTCGTGAGCCCTAGATGAGTAATGCCTGCTGATGTTTGGCTAAATGCATATATTATGCCACCAAACTGCCTTACAAGCACTCTTTTTTTTCCTTTTGTTAAATAAGCATACCCATATAATAACGCTACTCTCACTGTTGGCTTGAGAATCTTCCCTTTTCAGGTGACCACTGGGGTGACTCAAAAGACACCACAGTGCTGAGAAGTGACAGTGGAGTGTTCAGCAATGAGACATCTCTATCACACCTTCCAAGGCTCAGGGAGCATTTCAGAGGAGATGGCGAAAAGAATGTAAGAGCCAAAGGAAGGGTAGGACTGCTTACAACGCAAACTTCCAGACACAAAATGGCCTGGATATTCATGACCTTGCCATGCCTGATAATACCTACACATTATGGGAGGATAAGATGACAACATGGAAACAAAAGAGACTAATTGAGAGGGGGAGGAGATATGAGACAGGGTGGGAGGGGAGAGGGAATCATAATAGTTTTTGGTCTATAATTATGGAAGCTATCAATTAAAAAGTTAATATATATGTATACTGGATGGGATTAAGAATAGATTAGATGCTGCAGAAAAAAAATATTAGTGAATTATTCGAGACAGGCAAGCATAGCAATAGCTTAGCAACCTGGGACTCCAGTTGGCTTGAGCTAAACACACATCTCTTTCCCAACAAAATAATTAGCCATCCAAGACTTCCACCTGTATTGAGCTAAACACACACCCCTCTCCACACAAAGCAACCAGTCACTCCACCCTAATAGCCATGAATGGTCTCTCAGCAATTCCCCCCCCCCATTCATGGTTATTTCCATTCCAACACACCCTAGAATGAGCAGCAAAGGGCCATTGTGTACTGGACTGGTTTTAGATGTATGCACAATAAGGCAGACTGTGTCTCCACATCCTATGCCTGTGTGTGATTGGTCACATTCGTGATTAAAATCCGATGCATTGTAGGAAAGGCATGTGTAGTGAACAAAGGCTTACATAACCCAAACCTGTCAATCAAAACAGAAAACCACCATGCCCCCTCCCCCAACAAACAACTCCTTCTCCTGAACCCTCAAAAGGAAGCTTGAACAATAACCCACTTCTGCTCCCTGGCAGCATCTTCGTCTGTTCCCCGGCCATGCATCCCGGATCCCTGCCTCAAGTAAAGCATGTTGCTCTTGGCCATGTGTGCATGCATTTGCACTTGATTAGGATGCCAAGATTCTGGAAATACCTGGTCCAGACAAGATCACTGATCATAAGGTCAATAGAAACTATTCAAAATGAAACACGGGAGGAAAAACTCAACAGTGCATCAGGGGATTGTGGACAGCCTGGATACATGTAAGCGTAGTCATCAAGAGGAAAGGGGAGAACAGAGGACAGAAAAGAAACACGTTTGAAGAAATAATGGCTGAAGTTTTCAAAGTTGTTGAAGAACATAAGCATACATGTCCAAGAAGCTCAGTAACTCTCACGAAAGTTAACGTAAAGAAACCACACAAAGACACATCATAGTGAAACTGGGAGTCCCTCTCACACAGCATCCACTTATACTGGGTCTTGGAAGAAAAGTAAGTGCAGAGTATTTGAGGATGCAAATGTGCCCTTGGCCAATGTCCATCCTTTTGATACCTCAGGATGGGGAAGGTCTTCTGGGTCTCCCAAGGAAGTGTTTCCTGGAGAGATGAGCATTGGGCTGCAGGTGAGAAACCCCATTCTCGCTTCCTAAACCTGTGAATTTACTTCTTTATGTCAGACTAAGGAAGCTCTGGCATACCATATTCATGACACGTAGGCCACCCTAAAGTCCAAGTTTTAGTGAGGACTAAAGTAATCTAAATGGCTGATGACATTGGGTGACATAGGCAGCCAGGAGACTTAACACAGGAGACCGAAGATGCATACAGTTGAGAATACAAAGAGTATATTCATAACTGACCTCAGGGGCTAAAAACAATAAAAGCAGAAGCTATGAAAGAAAGACAAAAAAATAAAGTTAAAAGACCAGCAGTTCTAGATGTTTTGGAGTGGGAGCTAGTTGGGCATGCTGAACCCTCATCCCTTGTTACCATGGCAGGAGAGAGAGGAGGGAGACTCAAGCCCTATAAATGTCAGCCCTGGAGCCCACTCAGGCCGACTCCCAGCTCTGGGGTCTCTCCTTTCCCAAGAGAGCTTTTGGTTTGCAATAAACAAAAGTTTGCTATTTTTGCTTTTGTCATACCTCTGAGTTTGTCTTCGTAAATCTTTGTTAATGTCAATAAAGGATCCGCAGACGCCCTGACCATCAGGGAGGGCTTTTATTTTATTTTATTTTTTTACTGGATGTTGTCAGACATAACTTGTTTTAGTAATATTTTTTCCATTGATCCAATAACTAAAAACAAAGTATATGGTGTCAGTTCCCTTTTCCTCTAGTACCTGTGGCCCACAAGATCATTCACATATGCCAAAAAAAAAAAAAAAGTGCTTCCAAAGTTTCTTATGCTTTTTCTTTAAACTCAACTTCCAATATATATGGCCTCAGCCAAGAGTTCAAATTATCCTAATTGTGTTCTTGAATTGCTCATGTTTGCCACAGTCCTGTGGTTCTCAGGTCAGTTTCAGCAGCATTTCGGGTGAGGGGAGAGCGTTTTCCATGCAACAGTAAGTAACACAATGCTCACACATTCCTTCCAGAATCTCTAGTGAGCATTTCCTTATGGTTGAATTTAATGAAATCTAATGGTTACATCATCTTTGGACAAATATCCTTACAATGTGGTCCCACACAGGTTCACCAGGTTTCTATTGCTGAATATCATTAGATATTAGATATGTTATATTAGATATGTTATTTTTCTATTAGGACATAGCTTGCCCTTATCCATGAAGAGCACATGATGACGTGACCCTAATCCAAGGGTCAAGGGGTAAAAGGAGCTGATTATAGTGAGTCTGGGAGATAAAAGATACCTCCTTTAAGATATTTCCCCCAAGTGAGAATAGTGATGAATGCAATATACATAAATTACATGTCAGGTCACAGCACCATTGTTCAGAAATGGCTGTGCTATTTCAGAGCCCACATGGCTTACCAAAGACTTGGATACAAGTCAACTGGGAAACAACAGACTGAAAATATGGAATCCTGTCTTGCTATGTATGCTGTGAATTAGAGATAGTAATACAGTGGCATCTTCCCCATCCCCAAAATGCACAATCTGGGAATGATGGAGGGGAGATAAGGAGAGTCTGTCTTTAAAAGGAAATTCAGGGCTGCGGAGATGGCTCAGCATTAAGTAGGTTAAGAAAGCTCCCTGTACAAGCACAAGGGTCTGAAGGAGCCTACGACTGTCAGAATTCAAATCTCCAGATCCCACAAAGACAGCCAAGCATGGCCATATGCACCTGTAACCCCAGCTCCACAGGGAAGAAGTGAGAATTGTCCAAGTCCACAAGCAATGGGATCATTGAAAAAAAGAGACTAAGGCTCAAAACAAGAGCAGCTGAGAACTGGAGAGATGGCTCAGCAGTTAAAGTGCTTGCCTGCAAAGCCTGAAGGACCCAGTTTCAATTCCCCAGTTCCCACAAAGTGGTGCATTATCTATTATCTGGAGTTCATTTGCAGGGGCTAGAGGTCTTGGCACACCCATTATTCTCTCTTTCTCTTTCTCTCTCTCTCTCTCTCTCTCTCCCCTTGCAAATAAAATATTTTTAAAACCAAGACCAGGCAGAAAAGTGATGGAGTGTTCTACTATGAACACCCCACCACAGGCAAGTGTGTAGTGTGCCCCACCACACATACATATCACACACACAAGCAAATAAATACAGAAATTCAAATTTTTGCCTCTAGAAACAATAAGAATTTTCTAACAATTTTAAAATAGCTATTTTTCAGTCCCCAGTCTCACTTCCCTCCAGTTCTACTAGGCAACAGGGCTCTTAAGACTGACTATTGATATCCAATTTTAGCTGCCTAAAAATGTTGGACCATGTATGCATGTTCTATGGCATATTATAAAATGATAGTATAAAATAAAAGAAATAAGCAAATGATAGTATAAAATAAAAGAAATAAGCAAAGATTCCCTAATGAGCAGCAAAATAAACAGTATAACTACACACACACACTGTTGCTGGCCTAAATATGTTTTCTGATATGCTGTCTATTCATCCTCCAATTTGATCTAATAACTGGATAAGCATTCCCCTGATGCTCTAGATGGACAAGTTACCCTTTGAGTTGGGACACTATTCCAAAGACCATTATGAGAAAACAGTAGGAAAGGCTTTCTACATGTGGCCCTTCCTCCCGCTAAAAGTTAAAGGTCAAGTTAATGTTATTCTCTTGACCTTCCTACAGTTGACTAAAACAATGTCCATCAAGATGGAAGTAAGAAATTGCATTGATTTTATTAGCATAACTGAATGGATGTCTTTTCAGGATCCAGTGATTATTGCAAAGCATCTTATACTGCCCTAAAATTACTGATTCAATATCTGAGCAGAGGCAAACTCTGTATTACAGTTCTTATTACAGTTCTCACAGATAGACTCTAAGCAACAGGCCTCTAGGAAAACAAATCTCCAAGTTGGAAAAGAATATGAGCTCCTGTGAGTAATATATGAGCTTACCCAAAAGGCTGGCTTTCAAGCTAGTTCTCCTTCATTGAATTTTAGAAAGCTCCAGACAGAATGCTTAGTCATAGCAAATCCTCACAGACTATAACTTCAGCATTGAAAATGGCTAGCAATGGCTTAGAGTGCATGGAAAGAATTCTTTTAGGTCCTCAATCTTTGAGTGTAGTGTCTGTATGTGCAGAGTGGGTGCGTGCCTGTGCCACAGCATGCGTGTGGAGGTCAGAGGACATTTCAGGTGTCCGTTCTCAGTGTCTCCTGGTTGGAGGCAAGGACTCTCATTGTCACCAGTCTAACTTGCTGATGTGCTTCCAGGGCATTCCTCTGTCTCAGCAACCTTTCTTGCCATAGGTGGTGGGCTGGGATGACAGACATTTGCACATAAAGTATCTGGTTTTACATGAGTTCTGAACTCGAAAGTGCTTTATCCACTGAGCCATATCCCCACCCCCTCACTCATATATATATATGTCATTTTAGGGACTCAAAATTAGGTAAAAATATGCAACTTGACTTAATCTGACTGTAGATATGTTTACTTGATATAGAGTTAGCAAGTACTAGACCAATATGAGTTGTGAAATTAAGAATATCATTTAGCAAGAAAGAAACATAGGGTAAGCAAGTTCTAGAACAAAATGCAATTATTTTATATCATTTAGCAAGAGAAGTAGAGCTCAGAAAAAAATTAGGACCTAGCTTTCATAAGATGTATATTTGAGGCAGAAACAGGAAGGCCACAGTTTGTAGCTAACTTGGGCTACCTATTGAGACCATGATTAAAAATAAATTTTAAAAAGTATTTTAGGCAAAGTAATGGTAATCTAAGATAAAGCCCAAACTATGGCAAACCAGAACATTTCTTCACATAAGAGAAAGTGTGGTGTCCCTCAGCCATGCGGGCTTGGAATTTGGGCTAGACACAGAGCAACTGTGCCCTTCCAGGTTTCACAGTATGCCTTTGCTTTGGCAGCTAGAAAGAGGAAAACAATAGATTTATATCTAAAGTATTTTTTGGTCCAAACATTTATACTTTTAATTTATGATTTTGTTTGCCTGTGTGTGTATGTGTGTGTGTCTTTAGCCATTAAACCATCTTTCCATTCAGATTCAATCACTTTTAAAGAGATTTATGCAACTAGACATCCCCACACCAAGCTGGGTTCTATTTGTAGCTAAAACTGAGTTAGAGGACAATTTATATTTTATAAAAATATAAAATTAATATGCATGTCATTTGAACAGGATATTTCAATTTACCTTAAGAATATAATCTGGTTTATTTTACAACAATGTTGTTCATGGAAAAAGAAATCAAAAATGATTAAAATGTCTCATAAAACTATTACATTGTTTTAAAAACAATTATTACTCAGTAGGTTAAGTATGGGGAAAATTCGGATTATCAAAGGACATGTTCATCCCATTATGTTCTAGTTTGTAACTACTGTTTTGAGGCGCTGGGGAGATGGCTCAGTCAGTGCTTGTTGTGTTTGGATCTCCATTGAGAACTACACATGGAGACATGTGTCTGTAATCTTAGCACTGGGGAGAGAGACAGCAGGATCTCTAAGTCTTGCTTCGTTGCTAGTCTAGTCTAAGTGGTGAGATCTAGGTTTACTGAGAGACACTACTTCAACAAATAAAATAGAAAATGATTGCAGAAGACACCCCTAGTCTCTACATGCACCTGCACTCCATACATGTACGGACACTCATATGAACATACACACACACACATGGACACACACCACGTAGGCATGTAAAGAAAACCAGTTTTGAGATAGGACCTCACCATGTAGGTGAGGCTGGCCTCCAACTAGGAATTCTTTTTCCTCGGCCACCCAGGTGCTTGGGTAATGGGCATGTGTCATCACTCCCAGCCATTTCAGGAGTTTTTCAAAGCTCTTTCTTAAAGACATATTCCTAGTATTCAGCTGCCTGAATTGGTGGTTACGCTGACTGGCAGGTCCCCTGCAGAGCTGCTCACATCACATGCTCTCCGACATGCATGCTCTGCATTGTCTTCTCCATGGTCTAGAACAGCTGCCTGCCTGCCTTTCAGTGGACTTATAGCCGCAGAAAGTTGGAAAACATCACCAATATGTGTCCCATTATTCCATGCATACTTGTGCCAATGGGTAGATGGTGCAATATGGAAAATGTCAGCAAGATAATTCCAAATTAATTTGTGCTTGGACTTGGAATATGACCAGACACATGTGCTTAGATGTGAATGTATTCACCACCACCCCCAACCCTTAGACCTTATCCTCACCACTTCTCTGCTTGGATCCGATTTGCAGCCTGAGGCCAAATGGCTGAGGTGGAGAAGTCCCTGGAAACCAGAGAAACACTGAGAAAAGATTGTCTGATGACAGAGGTTTGGCTCTGAAGTATGGATATTTATATACATGAATACAGAAACACACATACACAATCAGCCACATACTAATGTTCTACTTAGAGAACGTAGTTTTCCATAGCTCTCTGATGAAAAGGCAGTTTTTATTTGTGTGGAACCTTCAGATTTGGTGAAGATGGGGATGAGGAAAAGGAAAAAAAATGTCTTGGTTGAATTGGCACATAATTTAAGGGACGTGGTGCAAAATGGAACTGTGCTCTTTTGGTTTAAAATTACTGAGAATTTCAAACCTAGTGTGGTAGTTAGCATATGCCTATAATTCTAGCACTTGGGAGATGAAAACAGGAGGATCAGGAGTTCAAGGTCTTCCTGGACTATATATCGATTTACTACCAGCCTGGGCTATGTCTGAAAAAAAATCAAATAATAATTTTAAGGCAGTGACAACAGAACATTAAGCCAAATTCAGATCCCATCTAAGCTCAGGGCTCTGTGTCAATGCACAAATCACCTGTACATGAACCAGTTCTGGATCTTGGGATCAGGTACACATGGCATCAAGATCTGGTTTTAATTTACAAGCTACAACTTGGGTAAGTTACTTAAACTTTCAAAACTTCATTTCCCTTGTGCATGAATTGGGAGCAGCTGAATATGGCTGGGCATACTGATAATTCCAGCTAAGAAAGGATAACAGCTGAGTTCAAAGCCAGTCTGGGTGTCAAAGTGAGTTCAAGACCAGTCAGCTCTAGTGAAACCCTGTGTATGAATAAATTAATAGTAACACGGGGTAATGTGAGTGCAGTACCTTCAGAATAGTAGGAAGATCACAGAGAGTGTGATGGTTAATGAGGATGTCAGTGCGGCTGGATCTGGGATCACCTAGAAGACAGAGCATGTCTATGAAGGACTTTCTAGACTGGATTAACTGAGCTGGACACATTCACCCTAAAAGTAGGTACTACCATTCAATGGGCTGAGGTCCCTGCCTGGATAAAGTGAAGAAAGCTGGACTGGAGAGATGGCTCAGCAGTTAAGGCCCTTGCCTGCAAAGCCTCAGGGCACTGGTTGGATCCCTGGTAGCCACATAAAGCCAGATACACAGAGTGTCTCATGCATCTGGAGTTCATTTGCAGCAGTTAGAGGCCCTGACGTGCCCATTCTCTCTCCCCCCTCTTGTCTTGCAAATAAATAAAAATATTTTTTTAAATGTTATCCAAAAGGAGAAAGCTGAGCCAAACCCCAACACTCCTCTCTCTGCACTTCCTAAAGCATTCCTAAAGCAATGTGATCAGGTGCCTCAGGCTCCTGCTGCCCCGCCTTCCACAGCATGATGGACTGTACCTCCAAACTGTGGGCCAAAATAACCCTTTCCTTCCCTAAGTTGTTTTTATCAGCTCTTTTGTCACAGCAAGCAGAAGAGTAGCTGGTACAGCGCTGCTCTGCATATTTAGCGCAGTGAGGCCACGAGCATGTGGCACATGGAGTTCCCATCCTGCACAGCCTGGAAGGTCTCTCCTGCAGCTAGTTTTCTTTGTCCTCCTTTCTCTACAAAACAAAATGAGTCCATACTATGACATATGAGGACCTTCACTGGTCACATTTCACCTGCTTGTCACTCCTCTCCCATCCAAGTCCACCCCACGAGTTTCCTTAAGGACCAGTGCTTGTAACAGAAGGGCACAAATGACACATGGGAAGTGCTTCTTTGAGGGTGGCACCTTGCACTCAGAGATCACTCATTCTCTGCTCCAGAAGAGGGAGGGGCAGAATAACTGCAGCCCTACAGGGCATCTGCATTCCCTCATTTCTTCTCCTTGGGAAGGAGCAATCTATCTCCAGGTTGCAGGTTCTTTCCATGTCAAGCTGCCTCGAAGGAAGCTCAGGAAGCTTGCGTTCACCACTTGTTTAAGGGCTTCTGTAAGCCTGCCTGGTGAGAAGACCTGGTATTGAGGACTGCCTGGTATTGGGTAGGAAGCCTTTGTTTCTGGTAATCAGCTTCGAAAGGTCAACGCTTTCCAATGTTCACTTCATTAACAGTAATAGTCTCCTCTCTGTCTTCCCCTCGTCTATTTCCTAATTAGTTCAAAACTTGGATGGGGAGAATGAGCATTATGAATTGAGGCTCCCCAAGTTCACAGTCTGTACTCATTACTTCTTTAAACCTTCAAAGCACCAGAGGCGAAGCAGTCCTTCTACAGTTAAGGAAAGTGCAGATTAGCAGTCAGAAAGCACAGTCAAGATCCAAACAGGTTTCTGTGATGCCAAGACTATGCCCTTCAAGATTCCCATTTTGTTTTTACACAGAAGTTTAATAATAAATGGATAAGAACATTCAGAATTTGGGTTGATGTTGAAAAGAAAGTTAACACAGTATTATATCCAGTACACTTGGATTCTACTTGGCAGAAAGTAAGCCAGGCTAAACTTAAATTCAGCACATGCTGGATTTTATTTTAAGGAGAACAAGCTGCAACCACAATAAAGAACTGTATTTACAGCTAACCCCAGAAGCCATGTGACTCCAAAGAGCTCATGCTGTACTCTGCAATGTGCATTTCGTGGTCTACAAGGACTGAAACACACAAGGAGAGGTTTGTTTCTGGAGATTTCTAATCAACAACCACAAATGTAGCAAGGCTTTGGTTCTATTTTGGTTTGGGTTTTGCTTTTCTTGAGATGGCATACTGCTCTGTAGCCTCAGCTGGCCTGAAACTCACTATGTAGCCCAGGCTGGCCTGGAGCTCGAAGCAACCTTGCCTTAGGCTCCCTGGTCCTAGGATTACAGGCATGAGCCACCGCACCCAGTTAAAACCTTCATTTTTACTATTTTTCAAATCTTCTTTCAGAGCATTGCCAGGTATCTCTTTGATAGTGAATCCATTCTGGTTTGAGTATCTGCACGTTTTTAATGATCTGTGATCTCCTCTAAACTCTATCCGTGGGCCAGTTTGAATGCCCTGCCCATTTAGTGAGAAGAGAGTTTAGACATATGAGGTAGAAGGTTGCCTACTCCTGGCCACCCGAAGAATGAGTTCTACAAATCCCTGTTACTTCACATGGGTACATGAATGAGTCATCAGAAATTCACTAGTAGTGGCCAGGTGTATATATCCCCAATACTTGGGAGGTGGAGACAGGAGGATCGTAAGTTTACAGCCAGCCCTAGCTACATAGTGTTTTCTCAAAAAAAATTGAAAAGTCTTATAGCCATAACTCACCTACTTCTCCATATAATCCTCAGTGTTATCATTATTGCCTTTCATAAAAATTCTTACCAAAGCTTGGTCCAAGTGCACCCTCCAGTCACAAGAATTCCAGCACTCCAGAAGTTCCTCTTTTATCGTGTCTGGATCCCTTCATATTTTGCCCAAGACATGCCTTTTCATCCGTCATATTATCTAAACTTGACTCAGTGTACTTTGCTCCCACCAAGAAAACATCATGTACAAAATACTCCCAAGCATGTAACTACAGCTGATAATGTAGACTTGACTCTACATCTCATTGCCTGACTTACTACACTTCTAGACAGGCAATAAGTTCAATACGCAATACTTCTGATTAACATTTTCTTGAACATTCTAGCACAAACTCCAATCAGAACTTCAAAGAAATGAGAAGAATAAATATAATGTGTACTTGTCATCAAATCTTCTTATGATCACCTTCGTAGCATGGACATGCCTAGCAGTGACCATTGGCTCTTTATGAAGCAGTGAACGAAGGAAAGCATGAGGAACTTGACAGGGAAAAAGTAATTGATATAATTCTGATATCACTCTCTGGAAAAATTGTTTTTTCTCTAAGCAGGATAACTGATGGCAACCCTTTAAGAAGTTCTAGAAAACAGTTGTAAATTCTATACATAGGGTTTATTGCACATGGATATAAAAATATTTTGGATATAGGTGTATTTTTCCATTTTTTAAAAATAGAACTTGAAGCTCAAAGAGGTAAATGACTTCTTCAAGACCATGTCAAGTGTAATGGAATCAGTTTTGAAATATAATTTTGAACCCAAATTCCTCTTGGCAAGCTGACGGTGAAAGATTTCAGTTTCCAAATTTCTTCAAATATGTGAGACAACGGCACCAGCTGACATCGTCTTGATTCATCAGAGGGCATCTGGCTCAAGGTGGAGCATTGGACAGCAAGCTCTCCAGGCCTGTGACCCTGTCCAGTGACTTCCACCTTTAGTCACCACCCTCTACCCTCGGCTCAAGCAAGCACATCTAAGTAGTTGGTGGTGGTTACCGTGGCAACAGACACTTGGGTTTCAGCTTCAAATGCACCTTTAAATAAAGCAATTTCAAGAATTCTTGTGATAAATTACCAGACCACAGACATAACTGTGGGGAGTTTTGTTTTGGAAAAAAAATCTATTTAAAAAAATGCCAAAGGCAGGGGAGCAGAGTGGGGCCAGATGTGAAGTGACAAATGAAAGGGAAGCTGACTACCAAAAGCCAACCCAAGATTCGATCCAAATCCAAGCTCAAGTTACTGAGCCAAGGTTGCTGGGGAGAAGGGACAGTCATGGGAGGAGATGAGAGCAGGAGGTGAGTGTGTTCTGTGTTCCATTTGATCACTGCTGTAGTGGTTACAAACCAGCAATAGTCTGCCTCTTAGTTCATTTCTCCACATTGAAATCAAAATCAGTGCCACCTGGAGAAGACAGGAGGAACTACAATGAGGAAATTGACACAAGTGAATTTCATGACTACCTGAGTTATCCACTTATCACAGGACACAGCTGCCCTGGTAAGCTTCCGGGGTTCTGCTAATAATCCTCACTCATGCTATGTATGAATTTTTTTCACTGAAGGATAAATGAAGTTAAATACGTGGCTATGTCCTTACATGGAGAGAAATACCTCCTAAGTATCCAAAGGAAGACCTATCAGTCATGCCTATGTCTCAGTATATCAGCGTGCATCCTCTGCGGGATAGCTGGAGGTTATTCCCAGTTGAAGCAAAGAGCTCTCATGTGCCCTGCAAGTGTCTTGCCAGACTCCTCAGGGCCCTGCAGGAAAGTCTTTCTCTTGCTGCTCACAGAAAGCACCAGAACAGATGCAATCCAGTTTGCGGCAGGAGAGCAGCCTGTGGATTCCACCCACTCCCTCCAGTCCATCTGGGAGGTGGGTGAGACAGGAGCCCACAGAGAGGGGGGAATCTCCCGGGAATCCCTTGGGGTGCCATGGCTATTGGTGCTGTGTGTTCAGTAGATGGCACTGTGGAGATAAGGAATGGGAAAGCCTCCATGGGAAAAAAAATCTAATTGTTTCTAGAGAAAGCGTGCTCCATGTGACAATGCATGGTAATTTTGTGGGTTTTTTTTTTTTTTTACTCAGCATGATAACACAAATTCTCTTCAGTATTCAAGTTAGCACTCACTCCCCTTGCAGCTCAAGGAACTTTATGATTTATTGTGCTGGCTCAGACTCAGGGCTGTAGTAGAGCCCAGGGCCATCCTATGAGGGATAGAGTTGGGATAAGAATCAATCACTCTGAATGTTCTCCTACTTTATCATCAGCACACACATCAGCACCTGTACTCCCTCTGTGCCCTGGATGCCCACCTGGAGCAATGGATCTCCGTTGCTGTGCCAGATGGGAATCCAGAAGTCCTCTGACTCCAGAGGTGAGGTCGCCTGTGTCCTGTGACAGCTGCCTGTTAATCTTCTACCTTTCTAAAAGACATCTGATTATTTCTTTCCTTTGCCTAGTATTTCCATGAGAAATAAATGGCAACACCAGAAGACAAAACAATTTTTAAGACCAATTGTAATCTTTTAAGTGTGATGAGAAAGTTCGCTTGAGCTTCTCAGAAAATGATCTGCGAACAGAATGGAGGAGAGGGCAGGTGTGAGCCAAGCACTCTGCCACACATCACAGAATATTCTTTTCTGTAGTCTTGGGAGATATATGTCGTGCTGCCCATTTTACAGGTCAGAAAATTTAAAGTGCAGAAAGCATAAACATCCTACCTAAAGTTACCCTTGGCAAGGTCTGGGCCAATGACACTGTAACCATTTGAACAGTCTGTTATAGGCTTCTGGGAAAGGGACGTGCCTGCATTTCTGTCACTTGACATGCCTCCTGAAAACAGCTCTTGGAGCGAGCCTAGGAGAGCAAGATCAAAGTCTGAGGAGGGCAATGTAATGACAGAAAGAATGTGTGGATCCCGATGATGCTTTGAGCTGCTGCATTAATGAGCCCTTGAACATCACCGGTGGTTTTAGGGACTTTGAAATAAGTCTTCTGTTATTTGTGGCCAAAAACTGCCTAACTAGCCACAGATGAGTAGAAAAGGGATGGTTGTTATCTTGGCCATCCATAGGGTGACTGCCTAGAAGGCCCACCTATCATGACACCTTTATGGAGTCAAATCTAATAAAATCAAGCAGTTTCTTCCCAGGGGTGTGAGAATAAGATATTTTCTCCTATCTTCTCAGGAACCTCACTGTATCAATTAACCCATCTCTCTCCTACTTATTCAATGTTTTCTGATTGTACTAGCATCAGTTTAAATGCTATTTAAGTTTTTTGTATTAAAAACTAACAAAACGGGGGCTGGAGAGATTGCTCAGTAGTTAAGGTGCTTGCCTGCAAAACCCAAGGACCTGGATTCAATTCCCCATACCCATATAGAACCAGATGTGCAAGGTGGCACATGTGTCTGGAGTTTGTTTGCAGTGGCTAGAGGCTCTGGTGTGTTCTCTCTCTCTCTCTCTCTCTCTCTCTCTCTCTCTCTCTCTCTCTCTCCCTCCCTCCCTCCCTCCCTCCCTCTTACATAATTTTTTTTTTTTGGTTTTTCAAGGTAGGTTCTCGATCTAGCCCAAGCTGATGTGAAATCTACTATGTAGTCCCAGGGTGGCCTCAAACTCATGGTGATCCTCCCACCTCTGCCTTCCAAATGCACACCATATCTGGCTGAACTAATTTTTTCTAAAAAAGAATAAATCTGAAAGTTACAACCCTAAACCAATTAACTAAAAAGAAAACATTTCTGTGACTTAGGCATAAGGAAGGATTACTTATATAAATCTTCAGAAAGCACAAACTATGACCAAAGGGGGGGGGAAGGTAGGCTATTTCATGATGTCTAAATTGAGGCTTTCTGTTGAACAAAAGTGAGTACGTAGATGACCAGAGAGTATGAGCTAGTGCAAAGGATGAGCAGCTGTGAATCAGAATGTAATGGTAGCAAGCTAAGTGGGAGCATGGACTCGTGTGTCACCAGAGCATGTCACTGCTGCCAGGGTTCAGGTGTCACTATAGAGGAAAGGAACCAGTGAAGCAGGAAGAAGGGACGAGAGAGAATAATGGGGCTGAGAGGAGGTGAGTAGAAATAAATTATAGAACTCATTATTTTGTATACAAACTAAATGAAATTTTTAATTGATATATTCATTATCCAAAATTAGATACATTGTGTGAGCAAATATTATACTGGTATCCCCATTTCCCTCCTCCCTGTCCCCAATCCACTGGGTATCCTCCTCAGTGGGCATACTGGATAAGCCATGGAGTAGGGGCTTATGAATTGTAAAAGAGGTAGCCAGTCCCTGCGCCCTGCTTCGTGTGTTGTTGCTGAGGTGGGCAATATCTCTGGATATTCTCCCCCACCATAGCTCTTAAAATCTTTTCACCCCCTCTTCTGCTCATTTCCCTGAGTCATGGTGGGTGAGTCTTGAGTCTGGTTTATTGTTGAGATCTTAAGTGTCTCTGGTCTTCTGCTTTGGGTTGTGTTGGATACCATTGGTGTCTGTCTCCATTGACCTTTCCTGGGTTATCTGACTTGCTGTGGTGATAGGTCTCTTGCTTATCTCTCCACTTTCTCTTTGAGGCCTGCATGATAGGCCTGGGGTGGTTCATCTCCTCCTGGGATGTCAGCCATCATCCCATGGCTTGTAAAAATTTCTTTTGATTCAAAAATTAAACAACTAGATTTTAAAACTTAATGTGATAAAACTATAAACGGACCACTAAAAACTTCAAGCCCACAGGGAGGAATGAGAGAAGCATCAGGAAAAAGGAACAAGAAAGACAAGCCAATTGGCTTATACGTGCAGAGACTCACAGCCTCCTGCATGATTCAGTGGGTCACTACCTCACATTATTACTGTCATGCATAAACGTTTCCCTGATTCGCCCAGTGAGCGCTCCATGAACTGGCTTCTGTTTCCTTTTGGCAAATCTTCAACATTTTTTGAACATAATGACAAGATGCTCTTACATGGGTGTCTCATGTTGCAAGCAGAAACACTAACCACTGTTTTGTTCTGGGTCGTCTTTTCAGGGACCTTTCTACACACAGAGCTTTGGAAGGTCAAGGTAATAATTCCCTTCAGTGCAGGGGTCAGGCAACTTGCTCATTGCCCATTTTAGAAGTTCAGCTTCTCGAAGCTCAAGGTTCTTCACACCTGGCATCTTTGATTTTGATTAATAATTGCTTTTTATTCACAGCAAAAGTAATCTCTGATACCAACTCATTTATTTTATACGTAGCCTCTACCTCTGACGGTGGGGGGTGGGTGGGCAGCAGGCACACTGACACAGACAGGAAGGTGCTGCTGCTTGCTGTGCATGACTAATACGCTTCATATGTGTCTCAGGAGCTCATGGCCTCTGAGGACATACATAGAACCATAACAGGATAACATGTGAGTTTGCCAATAGAGTAAGCTCTCTGCTTCTTCACAATTCTTAACAATTTCTACACCACCATGTTTTGTGATGATTTTGTACTTTTGTTGCATAAGCCCTAGAACCAGCCATTTCTTTAGTAAGCATTTGGTCCTTTGAATGGAATGTGAGATTGAAAAGCCATTTATGATGGGCATAGTGGCCTATGCCTATGTCCCCAACATTTGGGAATCTGTGGCAGAAGGATTGCCATGAACTTAAGACCAGCTTGGACTATGGGGTAGGACCTTACCTCAAGGAGAAGAAAAAGATGAGGTCATTCGAAAGCCTAACCTGAGTGTTAGATATGAACCTTACAATTAAAATATTATTTTCATTCCCTCCCAGTAGTATAGTTGCTACATACAACAGAGAGAGAGAGAGAGAGAGAGAGAGAGAGAGAGAGAGAGAGGAAAGGAGAAGAAGGAGGAGGAAGAAGAGAAGGAAGAGGAGGAAGAGGAAAAAAGTAGAAGAGAAAGAGAATATAGAGCTTTGTCCATTTTTTATATTCCCATGTATTAAGAACCACAAATTTATACCAAGAGGCTCCTGACTGGTGTGGAGTGAGGTGCCAGGTGGATCCAGTCACCACAGGCCCACTCCTGAAGGTCCATGGCAATAAAGTGGACTCCATGTTGTGACCGTGTTATTTAGAAATCTTTCCCACAGATGAAACGAGCCATAAATCCTCAGATAGTAATGGTAGTAATGGTAGGAAAGGCCTTAAAAACACAATGTAGAATGTGTTTATTCTTAATGAAATAAACCTTTCCAGGAAATACAGGACTCAGTGTCTTTAATTTACCACTAAATTGTTTCCTTGGGGATGGTACAAAATCAGGTACTCAGCATTGTGCCCAAATCAGCCCTGATAGGCAAGAAGACAAGCTACTGGATCCAGAAGCTACACCCATCTCTCCCACCATGGCCATCCATCCATTCATCTCTCCGACCATAGCCGTCCATTCATCTCTCTGACCATGGCCATCCATTCATCTCTCCGACCATGGCCGTCCATTCATCTCTCCAACCACGCCCATCCATTCATCTCTCCCACCATGGCTGCCCATTCATCTACCCAGAGCCAGAACTGAGTTAGCTGATGACCAACTGCTGCCTAGTCTTCTTGCTCCACAACCTTGGGGTTCTCACTGCTACTCCCGCACTGTGTCTCACCACAGGGTCCATTGCCACATTGCATCTTTTCCTGCCATTGGTATCTCTGATTTTACAGATCTGCGGGGTCTTATGGTGTAAGCCCAGAGCTGCTTGCCCTGCACTTGCATGGAGATCTTCCTGCATGGTTAAGGCTCTGAGCTGGGCATTCATATGTGATACAAAGATGTTGCTCATATCATCCCCATTCTCATATGTTCAGTCAACTCCTTTCATTCTTTGGGTCTTACTTTTCCTTCAGCCTTTGCCCATGACATTGGATATTTTTTCTAATCCCAAGCCACTTAAACTTTTATGCAAAGTGGATATACCAAAGTGCCTTTTAGGAGGATTTCCTCTCCCTACTTTCAAAGTCGTCTTTCAAGACCACCTTCAGCACAGTGGCTTCTACTTTTAAATACCCACACACTAAGCTCTCCTCTAAACCAAGCTGGGAGTTTTTGCTCTTCTGCCAGCCAGTCACAAGAGATTCCCACAGTGATCATAGTGACATAAGAGAGGTGCTGCCCTGGTGGTAAAAGTCACGGGGCTCAGGGCTGCATCTTTATGGTGCCTGTGGGTTTTTATTTCTCTGGTACTTCTCATGCTTAGAGCTCGTGTTTTTCTTTCCTGGTAACAAACCGCTACAGGCTTCAAACAACTGTGACTTTGGGGCTCTGTGTGAACCCAGCTCTTAATAGCAGTTCTGAAAACATAGTTGCTTGGTGTCTGTGGCAGACATCTCATTCCTACCATTGCCCAGCAGTGTGTGTGTGTGTGTGTGTGTGTGTGTGTGTGTGATTCTCCTTGCTGCAGACTCTTAGGGGTCCTGAAGTATGATTTGCTCACGGTCTTGTCATATGATCTATTCCACATCACATCTCCTCCTGCCACAGACGTCTCCTAGAGTGCATGACCACAGGGTTTTATGGGCGCAGCAACAGGGCTGCTCGCACTGCTGTAGAGCCCACTGGCTGGCTGCAGAACTCTCCCGAAATGAGGCCTTGTCAATCACCCGGCAACCTTCCTTGTCACCCAGTGCATGGGCTGGATACATACCCCTCATGTAGACCGTGCTGTAGCCAGAATGTATGACGGTTTGTCAGGCATGAGGCTTGCTTGCTGTAGGAGACACCAACTGTAATGGTCTGGGCTTTATATTCCATGCCCACATTGATACAGGACCACCAAGGCTGCAATGGTTCTTAGAGGCACTGTTTCATCTGCTGTGGCACATGGGTGTTTTAATAAGTGGCGACTTCTTAGTCCTTAGCCCTAATTAACAGAATATGATGGTGTGATTGATCATGGTGGAACTCTTTGGATCAGAACATTATAAGAAGCAGGAGAAATAGCATAGCTTTAGGACACAATTAAAGCATATTAAAACTCATCCCATGTAAATGCAAACTTCCTGATCATATTTTCTGGTCAGAATGTGCGGGCTTTTGCCAAATCAGTGGCCATGGACCATGTACTTGAAACTACATTAATTTTCTCTAATAAAAGTATTAATCATATCAGGCCCTGTGGCTAGAGGTCAGGCTCCTGAGTACCCCTATTTCTCTGCCTCCTGTTAACATAATTATGCCCATGTCATTACTCACCTGCTACTGATTTAGAATCCTAACATCCCCATTGCCATCACCGAGACTAATTCTGCAGTGGCCTGGCCTCCTTGATTAGAAAGACCTACCCATAAACCTTCCAGTGCCCTCCACCAGTGCATTAATTATGACCTCAGTAATGAGGCATCCAGTCTTCTTGTGGTTCCCAAGGTACACAATCATATGGGGAGTTTCCCAGCATTCCATAGATGCCCACTTCAGTAATCCTGCTTCCCAGAGCCTTTAAATGCTTTTTTCTACTCTCTTCTACAGAAATCCTGGTATCTCAACTTCATTTAGTTTAGGACACTTTTTCTATGCCTCTAGGATCCATGCTATTTGTACATGAACACCATCTCTTCAGGTGCCTGAGAGGATGTTTCAATACTTGAGGAGAGTGTCCTAATTCAATAATTCTTTTTACGATTTTGATAGCCTGCTTACTGAAGCTCCCACAGCATCCAGCCCAGGTCATTCTCCCTTGCTCCTATAATACATTGGTGGTAAGTCTTGCATTCCTTTGGGTAGTGCTTCTTTTCTTTCTTCTCAAAAGTCCCCCATGTCCCCAGCTGTGTTAGGTTGGAACTCAGCCCTTCTTATAGGTGAAAAGGAATGACAGGGAAAGGAATGAAAACTCAGTTGCCTTCAAGAGAACGGCCTCTCTGTTATCCTCCCACAAGTATGGCATGCTGTCTCTACACAGGACCAGTGACCACTTCTGCAGAACAGGACAGTTCTGAGCAGACAGGTCTTGCAGTCACTTTCACATTGCTGGCAGAAAGCACCCAACCAAGAGCAGCTGATGGCTTATAGACTAGAGGGGAAGCTTCATGATGGCAGGGGAAAATGTGGCATGAGCAGAGGTTGGACATTACCTCCTGGCCAACATCAAGTGGCCATCAGCAGCAGGAGAATATAACAAACATTGGCAAGGGGAACCTGGCTATCACCCCCATAAGCCTGCTCCCAAAAATACACCTCCTGCAAGGCTCCAGTTCCAAACTACCATCAGCTGGGGACCAAGCATCCAAAACAACTAAGCTTATGGGGGACAGCTGAATCAAACTGCCACCCCAGGGCAATATCAAACATTAAATGACATCCACCCAAATGTCCTCAGCTCAAGGGGCCTGTGTCCTGTTTCTCCTAACTTTAGCCATAATCTTGCCATAAAAGTTGCTTTAATTCTTCATGTACTCTTCTCTCTTTATTACTAAGTTATTTTAAAATCTCTTTGTGCCTATATTGCGCAAGTGCACACACACGAAGTGCACTGAAGTGCAACTGAAGAAATTTCTAGAAGGAAGCGTCAAATTTTTAATATTGATTAAGTGCATGGAAGGGAGTGAGATAGAAGAGGACCCGAATCAGTAAGTGCTTCCAATATGGAGTGAGAAACTTGCAACATCTATTATACATTCCTCCATGTTGAAATCGTACTTACAAATACACTATAACATTTAAAGTATTCGAAAAAGTAAAAGGAACATGACATTAGGAGGAAGGAATTGAAAGGAAGAGGAAGGTGTTAGTGAGGTCCTTGGTGGTCTCCTAGGAGGTCTGACCTCACTTGGCTCACCTCAAGGGAGAGAAGAGAGCTGTGAACACCCCTGAGTGCTTGTGCTAGGAATCACGCACCCACCCACAGAGAAGGTGCCTCTGGAAGGGGATTTTCTGTCTGTGTCAGCGGTGCTCTCCCTTCTGTCCTTCAGGAGACACCTAATGGCTCTGAGACAGCAGCTATGATCCAAGGACAGTGGGACCACTATCAGAAGCCATGTAAACATGGTGATACAGACAGGAACAGTCCCTGAGTGACACCAGATAGAGATGAAGCCAGGACCAACAACAGCTCTCCTCAGCTTTTGGAAACATTAGCCTGGGAGGTTAGAGCCAAGTAATCTATATAAATCAAATTAAGGTTGTTTCTGTTACAACGGTTGGTTGCGTGACTTTTCAACACCTTTGCTAAGGTCATTTAGGATTAATGCATGTATTCATTTCCTGTGGCTATTATAACAAGTTTTATCACAAGCTTGGCGGCTTCAAAGTAGGGAGTTATTTATGCAGAAATTTGGAGGATAGAAATCCAAAAAATTACTTTTCTGGAGAGTCAGGGTGTCTGTGAGTATTCTAGGGAAAAATTTGTTCCTTGGCTCTGCCAGTTTCTGGTGGCTGTCAGAACTTCTTGACATGTGACCATGTCACCCTGACCTTACCTTTCTCTACATTAACTCACATCATCGCCTCTGTGTGTGAATGAAAATTTCCTTTGCCTCTCTTCCTTTCTTCCATTCTCTCTTCCTTCCTTCCTTCCTTTCTCTTTCTTTCCTTCCTTCTTTCTTTCTCTCTTTCTTCCTTCCTTTTCTTTCTTTCTTTCTCTTTCTCTCTTTTTCTTTCTTTCTTTCTCTTTCTTTCTTTCTTTCTTTCTTTTTTTCTTTCTTTCTTTCTTTCTTTCTTTCTTTCTTTCTTTCTTTCTTTCTTTCTTTCTTTCTTTCTTTCTTTCTTTCTTTCTTTCTTTCTTTCTTTCTTTCTTTCTTTCTTGTTGAGACCAGGTATCATTATGTAGCCCAGGCTCACCTCAAGCTTCAAAATATTTCTTGCCTGTCTTCTATAATGACATTTCTCAGCTAGGCAATGGTGTCACACGCTTGTAATCCCAGCAATCAGAAGGCTAAGGATTGCAAGTTCAAGGATAACATGGGAGATACATATGTAGCCTCACCATCTGATTCTTACCCTTACTAAAGATAAGAATAAGCAATGGGCAACTCCAGGTATCTAACTTCTCAGCAATAAACAGGAATATATTTGCTTGGCCATGTAGGACTCATCAAGTAAAATGTTAAATTGTAGTGATGGGTCTAGGGAACACAGTGAGCATTTGTTAAATGCCCAAGAATGTGCTAATTACTTTATATGTATTGTTGGATTTAATTCTCAATGCAAGCTCTGGAGGTAGATTCAGTTACTAGGGGTTGACACTCCTGGGTTGAATGCTACACAAAGAAAGAAAGGATTTATGGGAAGGCGTCTGTGCTAGCTCCCAAGTCTGAAGAGCCATGCAAACACGGCTGCGAAGACAGAGACAAGAGCGCAGCCTTGAGGAACAAAGTCACAGCTCTGGTACTTTCTCCATCTATAGCGCTGTCTTTGGCTGTCTCTGTTTCATTAGGCTTCAAACTCTGTGGGCTTCCCTCATGATGTTCATTTCAAGGGACAGTCACTCCAACTGGTTTTGCCTAGGACAGATGCCTATCTTAGTCAAAGGAACAGGTTCAGAAACTTCAAGAAAGAGAGAGAGAGAGAGAGAGAGAGAGAGAGAGGAAGGAAGGAAGGAAGAAAGAAAGAAAGACAGAAAAAACAGAGGAGACAAATGGAGCAGACAAAAATAACAATTGCTTCATAAATAATGTACCCTCATTTACAGATGGAAGAATTGGACTTCAAAGCAGTTACCACCTAGCAAGTTGTGAAATCTCAATTTAAACCCTTCTGCCCAACCCAGAGCTTATGTCCTTAACTGCTGCTCTCAGTCCGCTGTCTGCTTTGACCACAGAGGAGATCCGAAGCCCTTCTAGGATGAGTTATCAGGAAGAGCTGGGGAATTTAAAATCTGCCAAACCCAGAACTTTGTATGGTGAGTGCTCTCTCTCTCTCTCTCTCTCTCTCTCTCTCTCTCTCTCTCTCTCTCTCTCTCTCTCTCTCTCT
>PVHP010016264.1:0-35979 GCA_004024765.1 Zapus hudsonius | reverse complement strand
TTTTTTTTTTAGGCTTCAGGTGCAGGACTGAAATTGTTTATATAATATTTGCCAGTAAAGAGTACAGTCTCAAGTGTGCTTTCAGGCAATTATAAACTGAAACATTTGTTGAATTCTGAACTGAAACATTTGGAAGAAATATGGTGCTCCAGTCACTTTTAAATCATTCCCCATCACACCCTGCAATTTGAAACCATTGAAGCATTCTGTTAGGGTTGCTCTTTCAAAGTGTTCATTGCTTAGGGATTATGAAGTGATCTAACTTTACTGCAATAATATAGATTTATTGGTACCATTTTAACAGGAGGATAGTAATATCATATAAATCTCTGGATTAAACTGTATGGAATATATGTAACCAGTGTAAATGCTGTAGGGAGACATTCTGAGTGAGAGAAGAACAAACAATGGAAGTCCTAAGAAAATCTGAGATTAGCTTTCATGGGTTGTAATGAAATTTAGGGACAGTTAACAAATGGTAGCACAATATATGTGAATAATCTCTGAGATTGGGAAAACATTCTTCTGTAAATTTTAAGAGGCAGTTAAATAAATGTAAATGGAAGAATAAAAGTGAAACTTCATAAAGTGTGATTCGACTTCCAATAATTCTCAACTGCTAAGATTCATGATATTCTATAAACCTCTAATTTTAAGAGTGGAATAGATAAAGTCACTCATTTCACAGAATAATTTATGGCCAAAGTAATTTTTTCTGTTTCATAGAAATTCTTAGATATTTTTTTTTATTCTAAGCCTTTAGGATTGAGTTAATTTAATCAACCTCAGAGAATTGCATTGCTGACAGCTAGTATCCACAGCCTAAACTCAAAGAAAGTACATATCACATTATTTTCATGTGAAGGGAAAAAATAAAATCAATGAACTAAAATGTTCAAATTGAAATTTGACATAAGCAAAATGTAAGTAAAATGCAAAACAAGAAATTCAACAATAAAGATACGTGTGAATGACATGTAGAAATGACCTAACTGGAAGCTTGTTTTTTTTTTTTTAAATCATTGATATTTTACCTATCTCATATATATATATCAGGAATGATATTTTAGAACAAAAATTTGAAAATATTTCAAGGGAAGAAATTAATTTATAAAGTTTAAAAAATATAGGCACTTGTACTCAGACAATATTGCCATGAAGTTGAAATTAAAATATTCTATCTTATATTGCTACATAATTCTCTTAGACTGCTATGATGTTGTAAATGAAAAAAATCAATTGTCCATTGTCTCTACCATTTTTAGTTACTGCATAATATCACAACCATTGATATCAGTGTGGGTGATCAGGAAACCAGCAATGGTCCCTAGTTTGATAAACTTTCAGCAATTCTTTCAAATAATATATCACCAAACACTCAGATATTTTGAATTAGTGTGGACATTAAAGTCAGAGATCACATATATCTTCTGTACACATGGCATACATAACTTATTGGTTCTGGCTTTGCTTGTTAGATTTCATATAGAAAAATTCTAAGAGAATATACCAACTTTATTTCTTGAGGATAGCTACAATATTTTGTATAATAGTTTTGTCATTTATAAAAAAGATTGTAGGCCAGTTTTTCCCTTCAAAATATTTTCAATGTTGAAACCAACTTTTATAATAAAAATACATATTAAAATAAACTTTCAGCAAATAAATATGTGAATATTATAAAAAATAATAATTATTATTATTTTGGTGAAATAATGGGCTTATCAGGAATGCTAAAAGAGCTCTGAGGTAGGGTCTTATTCTGGTTTAGGCTCACCTAGATCTCACTCTGTAATTTCAGGCTGGCTTTGAATTCTGGGTGATCCTCCTACCTCTGCCTCTGAGTGCTGAGATTAAAAGTGTGAGCCACCACACCTGGCTTGAATATTAAAACTTTCATCAGTGCTGAAGAAGATCTCTCAGTATTCAAAGTTCCTTGAATGCACAGCATGGAGCCGTAGTTCAGGTCCCAGGCACTCACATAAAGTCAGACACACAAAGTTTAGTATCATCTGGAGTCCTTTAGAAGTGACATGAGATATGAGATATGAGGTATGCATTTCCCATTCTCTTTCCCCCTCTCTCTCAAATAAAATAAAATTTAAGATAATTCGTAAAGCTCTAGATAAAAAGAAAAGGGCAATTCTATAAATGAAGAGATCAGTAACCAACAATTATGGAAAGAGTAAATATTTACATTATAGCACAAGGATTCTGTTTTCATTTATTTCTCTCTATTTCTTTTTCTATATTTATTTCTGAAATTCATTATATATATATATATATATATATATATATATATATATATATATATATATATATATACAGAAACACACAAAGTCCAAAATGTATACTAACATCAGTGTCAGTAGAACATTTGAAATAAGGACTGTTTATCATTAAGATGTTTAAGAAATACTATAAGAGAGTACTCTAGGCAAAGCATGTTTAACTTTACATAATCAGGGGATCCTCAGTAAAGAAGACAAAATTTGGGCAAGAACCTAAAGTTTTGAAGCATCAAGACATATGAATATTTAGAGGATAAAAATTCAAAATCTAGGCAATGTAAATATAGTTGAAATGAGCATGAAGCTTGCATAATGTTTGAGATGCTGCACATGAGAAATGATATAAAGACATAAAAAGACCAGCAAGTGTAAAGTTATAAATGTAGAGAAAGGAAACAAAATTCAGTTTGAAACACACTATGCAATGAATGTTAGAAGACCATACAGAAACTGAGACTTATATGTTGCATATAGAAGTGTGGATATCATGGAGAGGTGTGGCCAGGAGAGCAACTTTGAGTATTCCAAGACACTGTTCTATTTTGATGACATTTTCTCAGCTCTGGGACTGGAAAAAAATTTCAAAGTAGGAACAAATAGAGATTAAAGCTACAGTGGAAAGAAACCTGTGTGCCTCGTACCGTTTATGCCAAATGAAGAACATTCATACAGGAGCAGGTAGATAAAAACATTTTGAGAGATGAGGAAAATGATCACCACTGAACATCCATCATGGACTTTCCTCAGAGTATACTAGGATCTCTTTGATGACAGGGACCTAACCATTCATGATTTGAAAATATATCCATAAAATTGTAAGATTATATTTTTATTTTAATCTTGAGTGACAAGAGATTACAACAGAACAATTTATATGAGAGACGTGGTATACACATACTCCAAGCAAGATAAATTCCAGAGGAGAAGTTACAGTATTTTTACTAATGCCTGATACAAAGCATTAAAGAATATATTTATACAGTTTTAGAAGTTGATATTCACTACTAAATGTTTGTCAAAGCATTATGGTATCAGCTGTGAAAAAATGTATAGAATTTAATTTTCTATACTTAGACAAGTTGTTTTCCTTGAAATAAGCCATAGATTTCAACAGTTTCTATGCACAAGTAAGACTTTTGATTTGAAGGTGCTGTCAGTTTTATTTCTCTCATTTTGTTTATTTATTTATTTTTGCTTTTCTCTAGAGTTCAAAATAATCAGTCAAATCAGAAATTGCAGGAGCTAGTAACTCTGGGTGTCAACTTGAAATTAGTTAGAAAGTATGTAAAAATAACAAATCATCACATTTCAAATAATTAGCAGCTCTAACCTATAGAGTAATGTTATTGAAGTTACCTAAGTAATTTATTGTATACATTGGATAACTGAAAAAGTTTATATTTGTCACAGAAATACCTATGCTACAGTCAATGTTCCTGTGAGAGTAGGGTCAGGATTATCTTTAAGATGTAATGTAACAGATATCATCAGAATAGAAGGAATCGTTAAGTTTTATCTCACATTCAGATGCCATGCTTGATCTTACCCAAAAGGCTGAGAAGTGATTACACATAGACACATTTACTGCTTATATTATAGAATTGGAAATATTTGTTTGCAGATAAATTATGTTTTTTTTTTACAATTCACTTTAGAAAAATAAAGCATAATGCACATTATTTTTGTACTGAGTTCTGAAGTATATTTCTGATGTATATAGTAAATTATAAATTTATATAGTAAATTGACTTTCTTTTCCCTTTTAGCTTGCTGGCATGCATTTCACTGAGAGTTCTCTTCATTGGGGTATCCATAGTCATTGTAAAAAAATTCCAAAAATTTATATACAATAAATAAGTATCCTAGAGATTAGAGCTCTACAGTTACGAGTTAGTTTTCCATGTCTTAATATATCTTTGTGGTCTTTACATGTAGTCTCACTTTATGAGTAAACATGCACTCTTTCACTCCATGGAAGGCTCACAGATTAGACCTTTTACATGCTCAGAGCTCCAGAACAAGTCATAGAAAAACCTACAGAGTTGAATTGCCTTTCATATTTCTAAAAATATTTACCCTAGTTTTTGCCACATTCTGTTGATTTCAGTGAATAAGACTCTTGACAAGGATGAGGCATAGGAAAAGCCATATTGCTAGTTCCTGTGGTTTAAACTACATATTCGGATAATAGCACATTCCACTATTCAACTTTGTCCTCACGAGTATAATTCCTGGCATTTAGAAGACCTTAGTTTTGATTTGCATTTCCCTGATGCTTAAGGATGCTGAGCACTTTCTGAAGTGAGTAAAGGCCATTTGTGTTTCCTCCTCCGTGAATTCTCTATTGAGATCAGTGCCCCATTTTGTGAAGGGATGTTTTGATTTTTTATTATATATTTTTGAGTTCTCTGTAAATTCTGGAATTTAGGCCTCTGTCTGAGTTATAGCTGGCAAAAATCATCTCCAAGTTTTATGGGGGTCTATTGGCTCTGAGTATGGTATGTTTGTCTGAACAGAAGCTTTTGAGCCTGATGAGGTCCCATTGGTTAAGTGACTGTTGCAATTCCTGGTATACTGGAGATTTGTTCAGGAAGTATTTTTTCTATCCTATCTCATGTAGAGTTCATTCTATTTTTTCTTCCAGGGTTTTCAGGGTTACAGGTCTTATGCTGAGGTCCCTGATCCATTTGGAGTTGATCTTTGTGCATGGTGAAAGCAGTAGGTCTCTTTTTCATTTTTTTACACGTTTATCCAGTCAGAATGGCAATCAAAAAGCCAAGAATAGTGGCTGGAAAGGATGTGAGGAAAAAGAAAATCTCCTTCACTGCTGGTGGGATAGCAAACTTGTTCAACCACTATGGAAAGCACTGTGCAGACTCCTGAAGAGAATGGACATAGAGCTACCAACGGACTCAGCTATCCCTCTACTAGGCATCTACCAACAAGATGTCACATCTCAGCATAGAGACATTTGTGCAGCTATGTTTAAAGAAGCTGCATTCAAAACAGCCAAGAATTGGAATCAACCCAAATGTCCATCCATGGAAGAATGGATAACAACACTGTGGTATATTTACACGATGGAATTTTACTCAGCTGAATGGCAAAATGGCATATTGAAATTTAGAGAAAAATGGTCTGATTTGGAACAGATCTTACTAAACAAACTCTCAAAAGAACAGAGAGTCAAAAGGTGCATATTCTCCCTCATATGCAGTTTTTAACCAGGTTAACTTTAAACTCCATGCAAACCATTCAGGAGAAGTGAGAATTTGTGAAAGAGGGGTAAGGATTGAGGGGGGATAGGGTAGGGGATGATTTAAGCATGAACCCAATTCAAAAATGATTCGAAATCATAAGATCTTCACTTGCTTACTGTAACCTATGGAGCAAGTAGTGAGCATCATCTGGCAAGAGTGGCCATGAATAGATGGGGAGAGAGTCTAAACTCCAGAAAAGTTGATCAGTCCAGCAAGTCCTAGCCCCAGTCACTGGCTCCTTCCCTCACTGAGCTATTGACCAAAATGACCCATGAGGTCCCCAAAAAAGATAGGATTCTGTCAAAGCTCTTGAATACCCAACACAGGCCTGAGATAAGATCCTGTTGCTGAAGAAACCACAGAAATCCATTTATCAGCATGGAGAGACATTGTGAGGTCCAGAATGGTGACCAGCCCCAGATGGTAGTTAGTGTAGAGCTGGAAGGTACTGCATAAGTGTCAGGGGAAGCTAGTCAATGACAGCTGGAGTAAACAGAGACCACTGATATGAAACAGAGTCGGCCACCATGAGTAGGCTGAACACACTGCCTACTGGGAGAGAACAGTGAACCAAGACATGAACACTTGTGCAATGGAGGAGCCAAAGCCTAGGGGAAGAAATCAACAGCTTTTAATTTGGTCAAGTAATTCACTCTGTGACAGGGAGCCCTTAACTGGAATTGGGGACTCAGGGTGAAATACATTGGAAACTAAAATCTTGGTCCCCCAAAGAGAAATTCACTTTACAAGTAATTTACAAAGGGGCTACTCACAATAGAATCTAGCCAATTCAGATGTGTATCTCAGTTAACCTATACTGATTTCACTCTCCGATGGAGATTCCATTTGTATTTTTCAGAAGGCAGCAAGAGATCTGTGGTCTTTCCAACCCTACCAATGACCCACTGGCCAGTAGATGACATCCTGGTAAGAGATGAACCACCCCAGACCTACTGTGGAGGGCTCCACATAGAACCCCACAGAGAGTGGTGGGATAAGCAAGAGACCTATAATCACAGCCAGTCAGTCAACCCAGGATAAGCCAACGAGACAGACACCAACAATTTTCAACACAACCTAAAGCAGAGGTACAGAGGCCACCTATGCCTCAACAATAAAGCAGCCTTAATACTCACCCACCATGACTCAGGGAACTGAGTGGAAGGGGGCGGAAAGATTGTAAGAGCTATGGTGGAGGAGAATATCCAGAGACATTGCCCACCTCAGTAACAACATGCAAAGTGGGGTGGAACAGCTTTGACTCCTAGACTATCCATAACCTCCTACCCCATGGACTGATCCAGTTTGCACACAGAGGAGGATATCCAGGTGATTGGGGGAAGGGAAGAGGGAAATTGGGGAAATGGGGACATCAATACATTTCATTCATTCAGTGTATGTAAATATGGATGATAAAGAGAAAAAGTAGACCTTAGAACTAAAGGCATCAATTAGCATCTCCCATCAAGATTGCTTCACATTTTGTACTTTTCCAACACAATTTTCCAACTAAACCATAGCTATTTTAATTTGAGAAAGATAATACACCCTTAAAGAATGTGGGTTTGAATGTATTGTATGTTAGTACAGTTTCTAACAAAAATTCTCTAAGACAAATCTGTGAGACACAGGCTGTGGGTGAAACAACTATTGGGCAACAGTTCTCAAAATTATTTTAATTTCTAAAGGTTAAAGAAAGATGGCATAGGATTACGATGCATTGAAGGAATCATCCACATGAGCAAGTCTGTGAGTCATTTGTTTAAGTGTTTTAAAATCTTTCGAATAGGACTTAATACTCCTACTCTGGCTGTGGTCTGTGAATTAAGGTTCTTGCTTACTGAGAGACTCTTCTAGCTGAAAGCTCATTCTAAGCTTTTCATGTTGTTCCAATTCCACTTCAGAGAACAATAAATGACTCGTCCGCACACCTCTTCCCTGTATTCGCTTACTTACACAATTCATTCAGATAGGACTCAACATTAGACTTAGACTTCTTTTAACAAGTACCGTGAGCTCTTGATTTTTTTCTTTTTTCCATGTTTACCATAAGGGATTACTTATATTTTCTGACATTATAACAGAAATCTATCTTCTGTTAGATTCCAATATTTTTTCTCATTCTTCTTAAATCTTTCACTGTCAATAGCCTCAAAGCCCTGTAAAATTCTACACATGCTCTAATCAAGGCCTCACTCCTTCTAGTAATAGACCTCACGATCCTTCCAGCTGTGAGGAATACTCATTTCCAAAGACTTTGTCCCATCATTTTGGCTCTATTATGGTGAATATTTTGGAGCAAGAATGAAATGATAAAGCAAAACATCTCTGTTAGGACTGAAATAAGCTTATGAAGTAAAACTGAAAGAAACAATGTTCATCAGCATTTGAGATGCTACATTGAGCTCCTCAGTGAGTCAATATTGAAGTAACCCCACTTTGAATGGCTTCCGTGAGTAATAGGCAGTGAAGGGAAACTAATCTCCCCCATTCTGCTCAGATAAGGAGAGGGATTCCACTCCAACCCGTCCTTTATGAGTCATAAGTCATTTTTCAGTAAAAAATAAAACAATGTAAATATAATATGCTGAAAAATTTATTACTCTGGTTCTCATGGATTTATTTGTTATAACTATAATGTTACTGAGAGCTTTCCACAGAAACTTGTTTATGATTTTGTAGAATATTCTTGATTATATTTATGATCCATGTATAGTCCAAAATAATATTATTATTTAAAACAAAAAAATGAGAGATCCTTTGTCACTTTCAATGTCTCATATCAATTTTAAGTTCAGGACTATGAAATTAATGTAAGGTAGTTTGAAATGCACTGAAAGCTCAAGAATTTGTCTTTTAAAAAAAGAATTTGTCTATTTACTGATTAGAGCAAAATTGCTTTTGCATATCATTTCTAGGTTATCAAAAGGAAATCAAAACTAGCATTTGTCTCAATATCATCTTATCTAAAGAAGAGAAGATACATTTCTTTCGGGCTGTTCTGCTTTAGATCTTTTCAGCTGAGCATATTGCACACATCTCTCATAACAGCTGCCCTTTTGGTGGGTGTACACTGAATGTATTAACCCTAAATTGTACAATGTATTTCTTTTCCTCAGTCCTGGATCTCTGCTGAAAATGCTAAACACTAGTCATGTTCCCTTTCATTAAATTTTCATTCTTACCTATTGTTTTCAGTAAACTTTATTTTTAAAGCAGTGTGTGACTAATTGACTCTAACTATTGCAACGTTTTTTACTCAGAGGTACATTTACTCCAAGGGATGGGTCTACATTGTTCATTGAGCACTCAAAGTCTATAGCTTACCTGAGGGTGAATGCTTCATGTTGTATACTGGCCTGGCCAATCTATGTTAACTCTACTGAGCATTAAAGGATCATATACAATTGTTTCACCACGTTTAAAATCTTCTGTGCTCAATTTCATTTGTTTATTTATTGCCCATATTCTTTTCTTTAATAAAATATATGTATCTGTACATCTACAAGGTTTCTATCTTTCTTTTTTTTATGTGTGCTTCAGCCCCTAGCAGATTCCTGCTACAAGGTGGTGGATGCTACCATGTGTGTGTGTGTGGGGGGGTGGATCTGAATTACAGCCTAAAGGTGTGCAGAGTTCTAAGTTCTGGCTGTGCTTACTTGTGGTATTGGCTGCTTGGTAGTGTCTCTCTGCTTGGATTTATGAATGGGAGCCAGCATCGTCCACCATTTGATGGTGCTTTCCTGGATCTGTAAGCTTGAAATAAATCACTTCTTCCCATTAAGAAAAAACAAGAATCGGTGCTCATCACTCCCTCTCCCTTAGCCCTTAGAAACCTCTGACCTTTTTTCGTTCTCAGTAATTTTGCCTGTTTCAGAATGTCATAGCATTGGAGTCATACAGTTGTAACCTTTTCAGATAGTCTTCTCACCTTTCATAATATGCATTTAGGAAAACTCCACAGCTTTTATTGGCATGATGGTTCATTTGTTTTAACTCTGAAGATTGTTCCCTGTCATAACTGTGACATAATATATTCATTCATTCACCTTTGGAGAATATTTTTCTTGGTTCCACATTTCAACAATTGTAAACAAAGCTGCTATAAAAAATCAGTGTGTGTGGGTGGACACAGATTCATTTATTTATTTTTGGTAACTCCTAACCTTTTAATAGCTTTCCAGCTATCCATCCATTATTTAATCCTTCCATTATTTCTGAATATCAACTACTGAGATTTAAATTTTTTTCAGTCTCTTGTGTATCCTTTTTGGCTGAAGCAGCTGATATCATAAGTGCTTTGTGAACACAAACTCTGATAGTAAGATCCTGGAGATGTTTCATCCCCTAGACAGTGGGTCACTTGGTCTGTTGCTATGGATAGCAGTGGCCATGAATACCTATAACTTCACTGCCTAAGGAAACTGAGACCTGAGAATCACTGGGGCAGACTCCATCCCAAGGACATGCACAGGTAAGTGATGACACCCCTCAGGCCTCCTCCCATGTGCGTCTGTCTTAATCACACATACCAGACACCAGACATTGTAGCCACATACTTATATATAAATCATATAAATGAACACTAAAAACAAAATTCATATATTAGAGAACATTAAATAAAATGAGAAATTAAGATTTTTCCCCTTCAGGTTCTACACCTTCAGCTTCATTTGCATGCCAAGGATAAAGAATTGCTCCTCCCAAACTCTTCTTTGGTTTTGTTGTGACCCATATTGCATGGCAAATTTTCCATAAAACTTTTTCCCAAAGGAGATGGGAACACACATCTTTTCACCTGGGGAAGTTACCTTCTTGTTCCTGAGACAAAACATTAGACTAGAAGCATTTTATGTAGAAAGGATTTATTTCAGACTTAACATGTTCTAGAGGAAGTTTCATCATGTTGGAGAAAGCATGGAAATTTGCTCATATTTCACGTCTTCATACATGTCTGAGAGTGAGAGAGCGCACACACGAGAGAGAAACAGAGAGAGAGAGAGAGAGAGAGAGAGAGAGAGAGAGAGAGAGAGAGAGAGAGAGAGAGAGAGAGAACTGGAGCTAGCTAAATCTCCCTGAAAGCCTACTGGAATGAATGAGTAACCCTGAAGGCCTGACTCAGAGACACACCCCTCCAACAAGGAGTCACATCCAATGGCTAGGGACTATGTAGGAATTGTAGGACTTGTCAGTAGTTGGTCAGGTCAACTGGCCCAACCCAAGAGTTATTTATAACCTTTGACCTTGGGTAGAGGTCGGGTGAATGTGTCAGTTTCAGCTTTTCAAGACATAGTTACCTTCTGAGTCTCTCTCTTCCCTGGAGGAGATAGAAATTCAATTTGGAGGAAATTGTTCCAAAACACTTTGAATTAAATCTATTAAATTCAAGTTTACAAATTAAGGAATTTTATGTATTCAAACCCCTGTATTTCATTATATATATATATATATATGCATGTATATATATATATATATATATATGTATATGTATGTATGTATACTCAAAGCTGAAACACATGGAAAAATGTAGTGAATGAACAAATACAAACAAAAGCTCTACAGTGCTCCACACCCAAGGGTATGTTCTCATTTACATAATGAGGGTCTGAAGTCAACAGCAAGGACCATTTACTCTCCGAGAATGTGAAGAAAAATAGAGTAAGGAAAGATTCAAAACAAATACAAAAAAAGCACCTATAAAATGGATTATTCATTGGTCATGGGAATTTCAATTACTCGGAAACTGGCTAGTATAATAGCTTTGGAATCAATAAACCCACATGCATAGTTTTAGGAGAAATACTGGATGTTGTTCAAGTACTATTTGTTTTAAAACCTCAGCAAACCTCAGTAAAGCCATGTTCTCTTGTTTAGAAACCCCATGAACCAAATATTCCATCATCACATTCCCAATGTAGCCATTTCTGGCCTTCTTAATAATTTTAGTCTTATTGTAGTGCATGATATAAATCGATTTTAATAAAAGATGTAAACTGTCACAGACATCCATTGCTTTTTTAATCTAAAAAGTCTTCAGAAATAGCTCTTCATATGTAATTATGAGAAAAGCAGAATTTTAGACTAATTCCTGTCACCCAGAATGATACTGAAAAGACAACTCCCACCAAAAACTCACCACATGTTTCTTAATAACAAACCATTCATAATTATGACTGGCTATAATTGAATCAGCTTCTGGTCATATATTCTACATTCAATTTTATGTTCAGAAAAAAACTAATTTTGGATATATTGGTTTTTTTCCAAAATATTGTTATCAATTTTATTTTAAAGACAAAAGAAAAACATGAAAATCTGCATAAATTAATATTCACAGTGCATGGTGATTCATAAATTTAGAATTCTCTGAAGTTGCTCATTTAAACATTTTTAAGAATGACTATCATATTTTTATATTTTCATTTATTTATTTTTTTGCAAGGAGAGAAAAGGGACTGGGGAAACAGGTGTGCTACAGCTTTTAACTGCTGTAAACCAATTCCAGATGTGTGCTCTACTTTGGGCATCCAGGTTTAACTGTGTACTGGGAAATCAAAACCAGGTCATTAGGCTTAGCAGGCAAGCACCGTAACAGCTGAGCCATGTCTCTAGCCCACTGTAATGCTTTCATCACTGATGGGATTACTACTAAAGAAAGTTGAATGCATAATTTCATAATACATTATAAGTAATTCATATGAGTATTTATTTTTATTGTAATAATTTAATGAATTCCTTAGACCTAACTAAAAATTGAGTTCAGTAGTTAAATGCATACTTTAATATTTGTTAAAAGAACTTCATTATTATCCATTCATAAAACAGAGTGAAAATTTATATTTGCCAAAAAATATTTGAGTGAATATAATTATATGTAGCAAAATAATCAAAACACTGAAAGACAAATATAGTATTTTCATATATGCAGCATCAACATTTAAAAAGAAGACAGAAACAAAGGATGAATAAAACCTGAGGGCATGGAAATCTTCAGAGAGAAAACAGGAGAAAAAAGATGGTTACAGAGGTCAATATGATTTAAAACTACCTAATATCTACAGGAAATTTTATATTTTATGAACTTGCTATATGTGTATGATAACAAATGAAACTGAGGGTTTGGGGAGATTGGTTAAATGGTTAAAGCAGCTTTCTTAACAAGCCATCTTACCCAAGTTCTATCATCAGTGCCAATATAAATACCAGGTATACAGCCAACTGCATGTCTGTAATTTCAACCCAAAGTGTTGATGGGAAAGGGAGGCAGAGCCAGGAAAATCTGGAAACTCATAAGCAACCATAACAACAGAGACCCTTTCTCAAAAAAGGTTGAAGGAGAGGAGAAACACTGAGTTTACCTCTGACTTCTATATGGAGTCTGTGATGGTTAAGTTTTGTTGTCAACTTGACCCTTCAAGTAATCTTAGGTGGGTCTCTCAGGATGTTCACAGGAAGGCATCCTCTCAGTAGGGAGCAGGATGTAAAGAAGCTAGAAGTAAACATCCTTTCCTGTGTGGGCAGTGCAGAAAGGAAATTCCAGAGACTCAGGAAGCCATTAAGCCTGGGGTAGGGCTCGAAGACCCCATCCTAAGCCTATATAAAGGGGGAAAATTCTCTCTTTGGCCCTCCTGACGGATTCTGTTGTGTGTACGGTGTTGGTGATGGGTTTCTCTCTATGTTTGGACCTGTGAAAGAGGGCCAGTCGCTTTTGCTGTTCCGGAACTTCCCCTCAATCTGTAGTTTCAATAAAAACTTTCCTCCCCCAAATTGTGCCTGGTTTGAAGATTCATCCCAGCGGCATGTGGCTGACTAGGACAGAGGCTGTGATACTTGCACACTTATAGATACATACTGTACACAAAGAAGCACACACACACACACAAACATACACTCTCACATACACATAAAAATATTAAAAGAACAAAATCTAAGGATTCAGCTACTTCTAAGTGCTTGGAATAAAATATATTCAATTTCTGAGACCAGATTGAATTAAGTTAAAAGAAATGTCAATTATAACACACAATGTTAAAATCTTATTTAGATAATTTTTAACATTGAATAATTTATAGAAATATTAAGTTTCATAAGTGGTATTAGCATAATGGCATCCATAGTATTATGTTAATAAACAGAACATTTTCTAGATTATGTAAAATGGATTTGATTAGGCTGTTGTGATTTTGAAAATGAATCTGTTAATACTTAGATATAATTTTGTTCATGATGAGATAATAATTTAAGCTATACTGAATTAATTTTGTTGTCAAAATTTAATAGACCAGTGGCAATCACATAGCTGATTACTATTAGACATTATATAGAATAGACTCAATTACACAAAAAGTAATATTTATCACTATATATTTAATCACAGCAGAGCATCTTTCCATGAGGTTCTAATATAATAAATGACTATATCATTAAATTTGTCTGCCTCAATTTTATTATGCCAAATTTGCATTCAGTTCTTGTTTTTTTGGTCTGCACATGATTACCATCAATTAAACCTTTGAGTTTATGTGATTTTGAATGAAAATGTAATATATAATATATATAGAGAGAGATACAGATAAAGATATCTGAATAATTATAAAACACTAATGCTTATTAGATACTGTAAGCAATAGAAATCTATTCATAGTATTAAAAATGAAAATTGTCACTCAAATTTCTCTTTCTAAAATTATTCAAAATAAAATGCATATTTTTAAATCATCTGCATCAATAACTTTTTCATTTTTCTAATTCACACAAAAAACAATGCACATTTCAAGACTTAACTTAGAACTGAGATTTCACACAGTTGTCTAGTGGAATGGACAAATGGCAGATGCAGAGAAATTATCTGAGTTTCCCTGAGGCAGATATTCACACAGGAATAATGGTTGAACAATAAAACATCTGCCCTGGGTACTTAGTGTTCAGTATTTCCACTGCGTTCCTTTCCAGTATCACATCCAATAACACTTATGGAAACGATAAACTATCCAACTTTCCAAAGGTTCAATTTGAAATTTGTTGGAAATTTCAAAGTAAACATTTTGCTTTGGTGAAAAGATCTCCTCTACTCATGATCACTCATTTAATGATCAACGTATTATAGTCAAAAAGAAGAAATACGTAGGTGAGGGGATGGAGGAGAGGACTGGTAAGAGGAGGGTTAATCAAAATTCAGAATATCAAGAATAAGCCATATGGAATTGCACTTTTTCACTAGCTAATAATATGTCTGTTAAAAGAATAAGTCTGGGCAGAAGAAACCTATGGAGTTGGAGAATGTTGTGCCTTGAAGCAATAGATTGTTATTTTAAAAACTTCATTTCCAGTGGTAGGATATCTTCCAGCAAATTGTTGGTCAGGGAGGCCCCTGATGTCTCCAAGGCTCCTAGTTACCCATCAGAACTAGATGGCAAGACCCTATTGTTGAAGATTTCACGTGTTTGGGCTGCAGGTCACTGAGAAATCAAGCTGAAGCTGAGGTGGAAACCTCCCTGGAAAGATTTATGCAGCATTGCAGCATTGGAAGGAGAAATTTCATCAACAATCTTAACCATCAGTGAGTCCTAGAGTCTTAATGGCTAGCCAGGCTGGCAAAATATGCAAACTGATGCAATGGTGGTATGTCTGTATGGGAAAAAACAACAGCTCTCTGCATGGATTTGCTTGGATAAGGGTGTGTGTGTGTGTGTGTGTGTGTGTGTGTGTTGGTGTGTGTGTTGGTGTGTGAATGTGTGTGTATAAATTAATCACTATCCATATATATATATATATATATATATATATATATGTATATGTATATATATATATATGTGTGTGTGTGTGTGTGTGTGTGTGTGTGTATCTTTCACACTTTTGGTTAAAGAAGCCTCTCTTATTAGATATTGGTGACCACCTGGTTTGCTCTAAACTTGCCAAAGTGCTGAGAAGTGGCAATTGAGTAAATATATAGGTATGGTAATATCTACTATTATTTTCATCTTTCTTGATAACCTTAACATGAAGTTCTATGTATGCTTGTCATAGGCTTGTTTAAAAATAGGTAAGTATATGAGACAGAAGCTATAAACACCGAATAATTGCATTTGGGATCTCCATAAAACCTATCAAGTTCATGTGAAATCAAACAGAGTAAGAAATACATAGAAACTGTACTTGTTTTTTCTTACGTATCTAGGATAATCCAGTGGAGCTCTAGGAACTCTACACCATATTTTATGGAATGTACATGATAGTGTGTTTAGTATCTCCATGCAGCCATATGAATGTACACATTTATGTTTCAATGAATATGCACACACAAATGATGGTACATTTCATGAAGATTTTACTTATACAGAAGCACTGTGGGGTTAGCAAAACTAGCAATACAAGCATTACTGACCTCACTTCAAAGGAGCTCCACTGTGGTGCAATAAATTCTTCTCATACCATATGCACTCTTTTAATGATAGAAGCAGGAACTTCAGAGTCTCTCAAAATATATTATTCAAGATGAAAGATTTTAATTGGCTTTACTTTTGCTTCCAAATTGTAGAGTAGATAATAGAAGGTAACCACAGCTACAAAGCAATGGAACTCTTGTTGGGAGGATCAAGAGGGTAATGGAGCCCAAGATCTGTTGTCTTTAACATAGTAATTTCAAAGGTTATTTAATGAATACATATTTATCACGCCTGGTTAGTGTCTTTCTTTGTTCAAAATGTTGATTGTCACAGATGTTTTTTATTATTTTGTTTAGTTTTAATTAATATACTGAATAATCTTAATCTCTCTTGCTCTCTCTGCCTTTCACTTCAACAATGGCCATTGCTAGAATTTTATGTGATTTAACTATTACATTGATATGACGTATCATCATCATCACCATCATTATTACTTTTGTTATTCTTGTTAAAAAATAGAAAGCTTCTGAAAATAACCAGTCAAGATCCAGTTCAAATATTTTCCCCATCATTCTAAACATATTGAGATGAAAATAAAAGTATTTTTACTAAGAAATTATCTCCTTTAATCCTCTCAAATTTTTGACTCTAATAATGTGTACCATAACAGCCTTTCAGAGAAACGTTCAACTTTATGAAATTATTTGCCTGAGTGCATTACTGTCATGAAAATTTGAGCATATTGTTCAAGCTAACATGCAAGATAGTTCTGGATAACCATCCTTCCCTCCACCTCCTACTATATTTTTGTTTTGAGGGGGTGACAAATGGAAAGGCTGATATAAGCCAATAGACATCTCTATATTTTTCCCTGTAAGTCAGGTACTCAAAGGTTGGATAAGATTCCTTTAATTTACCCCTCCGCCCACTTATCCTGCCTACACACTGGATTCACTTCTGCCTGCTACCAGCCTTGTCTATAACAGTTTATTGTTTGCACCATAATTTTCCAAAGATTAGAGAGGCAATGGTACTGTTCAGAGAATATACAAATCTGAGTTTATGTACAATTTTCTGTGCTTGAAGTGGTCAGAACATTATAGAAGTTATCAGAACATATTCTAGTCCTTCTGATTTGGGTACAGTATCAAATTTGGACAGTGATTCCATTTCAAATGTCTCCACTCTGGTCACTTTCCAAGATCACTTCAGGAGTGCCAAGTTATTATGCTCTGATTTAATTTCTAAATGTGGAGGAGGGGGCATATTTTCTAGCTATCTTCTGGTTTCCGGTAACCTATGACTAGCCAGACTTTCAGGCTGTGAAGCATTTCTAAATGTTTTATGCTGCAAGCCAAAATTTACACTCTGATTGGATTCTCAAATAGTTCCTAAAATGCCAAACTGTGGAAATGTAAACCCACTGCCAGAACAGTGAACTTTTGGGGTGCAGAAGACACATGAATAGATCCCTTGAAGATTTATAGTCTTGCAGGTTCATGTATACACTTACCTTTTTCCTCCAAGGAGATGCTTACCATGGCTTCTCACTTATAATTATTCTCACAATCTTTTCATTGGTTTTAAAACTCACAGTATCAATATGAGGGCATTTGTATAAAAACTGGTATTTGAGAGTAATTTAAATTTAAAAACTTGCAAAAGTATTTAATTTTTTAATTACCTACATTTTGATCTGTACTTCATGACTTTCTTATTTATATTGGTAGGCATATAACATCATATGGTTTCTAGTTCAATATATAATGTACTCTCTTTCATTGCCTCTTCCACATCCCCCCAAATGGGCAAAAACACTTTCAGATTGTGCTTTCATATAAAACATATAATCACTACAATTGTTTTCATGCCACTTAATTCATGGAGTAGATCAGATTTATGGATAATCATGCAATGATGATTAGCAGGATATTTTTTTACTATATTAACTGTCTACAACATTCACTCCTATAATTCTTATGGTATTTTCCTCATGTGTAAATCTAAAATATTACATGCATTTAAACATTGAAAATCTACCAACAATGGTAAAACAATCTATTAATATGGTGTAAATAAGAAGTGAATTTTACATAAATTTCACACAAATATGAAATACCCTTACACATGTAAATTCTACTTAACATAATATGCTTTTTATATGAGAGAGGCCAAGAAAAATTGTTTTGTTTATCTGAATCTAAAGAATGATATAATATATATGAAAAATAAACATAAAAGGTTTTATTTTATCTACATTTACAAGTGTACAATGATTTTTTTCTCTTTTAGTATTACAAATTTAGCTTTACCACTTAACACATTTATCTAATGTCGCTTGTTTTCCATTTTTTTGTCACCTTAGGAGTGTATGGCTATCTCATTGATGTTATAATTTCATAAATAGATAGAAAAGGACTTGCTATTTTTTTGTTGTTTGTTTTATATTTATTATCCATAATTAGATACACTGAATGAGCAAATAATAAGTTGACATCCCCATTTCTCCAATTGCCCTCTTCCGTGTCCCCAATCAGATGGATATCCTTCTCCATGGGTAGTCTGGTTCAGTCCATGTGGTAGGGGGTTATGGATAGCCTAGGACACAGACAACATTTTTCTGCAGTGTACTAACATTATGGTTGAATTATATTTTGATTATTGTATGTGCAATTGGATTTTCCATAGCAGTCATAATTTCCATATCTAATCATTGTTCCTTTATCTTTGTTTAAAGTTTATTTCAACAGTAACAACAACAACAACAAAAGCCAGTCTGGTGGTAAACGCCTTTTATCCTAGCACTGAGGAGGAAGAGGTGGGTGGCATGCTGTGAGTTCAAGGCCAGCTTGAGATTACATAATGAATTCCAGGTCAGCCTGGGCTAGAGCCAGACCCTAACTCAAAAAATCAAACAAAAAAAAATACTTTGGGCCTTTTTTCATTGTACAAAATAATGGATCTCATAAAGATGTTTCCTTTAAATATGACGTGCATTTTAGTTAAATTCACTCCCATATCTCCTGCTTCCCCTTTCCTCTTTTTTCTAGACATCTTCAAATTCCCTAAATATAATTTCTGCAAATTTATAATATGGAAAATGTGTCTTTCAAATTCTTGCTTGTTTTATTTTCTATGATTTTTCCAAATTGCATTAAATTTCTTACCAATAAATTAATTTCATTTTTCCTTATAGCTGAATAAAACGCCATTCTGTGTATTTCCCAAATATTCATTATCAATTCATCTGTTGACTGACACTCAGGCTCACTAGAAAACTTGACTGCTGTGCATCTTGTTACAGTGAACTTGAGTTTGCCAGTACCTCTTGTACCATCTTGCCTTGTCATCCTTGGCTTAACTAAATACAGCATGCTTAGACTATTCTCTTGTCAATTTAGTCTGATAGCATACCATGGTGTTTTCCATCCTAATTATTATTGCTCTGAATTAACAAGGTATTCTATATTAAAACTGCAAATCTCTCTGAAGAGGGCCCTCAGAGATTTGGGGCCAGGGATGAGGGAAATGGGGTACCAACCTAAGACATGCTCCATATTGTGTATCTAATTTTCTTTTTTTTTTTTTTTGATTAGCAGAATTGGTATTTATTGATTTTCTTGGTGGAAAAATCCCATGATAGATGTTAGCAATGAATTATTCAAGGAATAAAAGAACACAAAACAAAAAATAAAATAAAATTAAACCTCTGGATTTATGTGTTTGTCTTTGACTCTGCCAATAAAATTTTGCAAACAAAAATTTTACTACAGATTTAATATTTTTCCTCTCATAGTAAAGACATGTTCAAATTCTCATCTTTATAAAAACATGTTCATTGTAATTTAAAACTAGTACTTTTCTGAGAATTAAGTTGCCTTTTTCATCTATAAAGATGTTGTATATAAAACTAAATTAAATTGCCACTACGGACAAACAAAATTGGCAGATTTTATTATGTCTATAAGCTAATGGGCATTTACATTTGGAGTAGATAATCCAGAGAGGAAATTATTCTTTAATATTTTATGGTATTCTAAAGGCAATACATAGGGCTTTTATTTTTCAATCTGATATGACTTGTACTCCAGCTTGTGCTACATAGAGAATAATGAATAAAAATGTCTATACATGTATAGTACTGATATGAGATTTTTATTTGGATATATTTTCATTCTTTGCTGATTGAATTATTGATTAGAAGGGTATAGATAATATGGCTATGCTACACAAGGTCAATTACACACTTATCAGTGGTTGTCCTATTGGCACTGGAAGCTATACCATGAAAACAGAAGGAAGGGAGATTGAAATATATATGCATTTATTTGCACATGTGTGTGTTTCTCTGTGTGCATTAGGTTCTTTTGCCACTGCAATTTAATGCATGACATTTTAACAAATATCTCTGTATCCATCCCAACTCCCAAATTCTAGTAATTACTATTCCATATTCTGCCTTCTATGAGTTGGGTATTCTATTATCAATTTTGGATTCATGTATGTTTGAATGCCCATGAGACTATGTATATTGGATCATTATATCGGAATGATTTGCTATAAGGTATCTAATACTACCCTATTTGAAATATGATTTATGACAGCTATTGGGCTCTCCTGAATTCAGAAACATTTCAAAAAACTGTCTCTATCTAATAATAATGTATCTTCAAAATTATACTGTTTGGCAATGATTATTTGATAGTCAAACTGTGGAGCATGACTTCTGCTTTATGAAATCATTTTATATGGACCCCCGTTTGAGCCAAATATGGACATCAATTTTTTTAATTCAATTGCTTTAGAGTATAGTATAATGTTTGTTAAAACAAAATCTATAGATTTGATTATCTTTATATTATGGGTCATTCTTTGGCTTTCCCAGTACTGCAAAATAATGCAAACTTTAGGAAATGACTTATGTTAAACTAGACCAAATTCCCCATTAGTTTGATTCTCAAATATTTTCAAAATTTCCTTGTCATTATTCCCTTTTTTCACAAAATACATTTCAAACTTTTATCACTGTCATCTAGCCCACTATCATGACACCTGATTCTCAGAAGACCCAACCTCTCATTTTGTATGAATCATGGAATTTATCAGGCAGGTCTGTCTGAACTTTCTGCTTCTAACTTCTGTCAATCATTAAAATCTTGATTTTCTTCCTTCAATGTTCTGGTGTTGGCCTCTATTATAGCCACTATCTGCATGTGAGGAAATCCTCTGTTTCTCAGCTTTATTATTTATACAGTCCTGTGTATTCACCTATCTCAAAACACACAGTTCACACACCTGCCGGTGATTTTTCTGATGATTGTGTAGGTCAGAAATTTGGGCTGGTTTCAGATGGACAGTTGTTCTGTCTTGCATCTGATGTTAGCTGGAGGTTAATGAGTCTTAGTCCTGCATGGCTGGAGGAGATGTAGTGTCTCTCTGCAGCTGGTTTGTCTGGCCTTGTTCACATGGTGTCAATGTCAGTCAGAAAGCAAACCAAACACATAAACAATGATTAAGTATATCTGGAAAAATATTTACATTGGCCAAAGACATTGAATTACATTCATACTAAAGGGCAAGGAAGTCCACCCTTAATGGTAATGGTTACAAAGTCGAATAGAACCAAAATATTACAGATAATAAAAAAGGAATCAACATAACTTATCACCATAGTTTACAAGCATTAAACTAAAGCTAGAAGACCAGACAAATATAATACAGTGAATTTTAGCCACAAGTAGAGTTCCACAACAAAGAGAATATATTCAACTCAGTTTCACAAAATAAGGAATATATTCTTTAACCTATGTATAATTATTAAGAAAATCATTTGAATTATTTAGTCCTTAGATATGAAAAATGCTGTTTTCTTGGCTGCTTATATAGCATAAATATGATGTAAATACTAAAAGTACAATATGTCCTTTTTAAAAAAATTATTGTTGATAAATAGAAACACTATGAAAAATTCCAGTGGGATTGCTATTATCAGTACAGGGGAAGCAGGAGGGGAGAAGGAGTATGAGTTGTACAAGCAGTAGCCAGGTTTTTGTTTGTTTGTTTTGGGTTGTGTGTGTGTGTGTGTGTGTGTGTGTGTGTGTGTGTGTGTGTGTGTGATTGTGGTTGAGGGGGAGTGATGTCTCTGGATATCCTCCCTCACCATGGCACTTAAAATCTTTCTGCTTTCTCTTCCACAAAGAGTCACAGTGGGTGAGTTTTACATCTTCTTTATTGTTGAGTTCTTAAGAGTCTCTGAATTTCTACTTTGGACTAGTTTGGGTATCATCAGTGACCATCTCCATTACCATTTCATAGGTTGGCTATCTGACTTGCTATAGAGGTAGATCTCTTGCTCCTCTTGCCACTTCCTCTATGGTTCCATTTGGGCCTTAGATGATGAGTTAGAGGTAATTCATCTATTGTCTGGGATTACCCCTCATTTCAAGTCTTTATGGTGGAATCAAGTTGTCCATAGTTCTCACTGCCTTCTGAAAAATACACACAGAATCTCCAGCACTATAGATGCTAACTATCTGCTTTGTAGACAAATGATTTAAGAGCTGAGCAATCTTTCCAACCCAACCGTTCCATTTTAACAGAACAAGTGTCAGTACTTTCACTCCTTTACTATTAAAACCAAATCTGTATGAGTAATGTTTGAATTAGTTTCTTAGAGTTTTTTTGGCAACAAAACTTTCATGTTCTGCTTGACATGCTTAGACCATCTACTTTACCAAAGGAAATGAACATAGCTAATATAGAAGTATGTACCAGAATGAGTGAAGCAGACGGTAAAGAAGTGCCATAATGAGCAGAGCTACAGTTACTACCTTGGTTTTCTGCCATAAAACACACGGTTCATTGCTCTTGGAAAACCCTGCTTAGGTCACTCCAGTTCTGCCCATCCTGATGCTGGTAACACAGCTGGCCAAGTCCATAAAGAAAACAGTAAGGCGGGAGGAGTGTGCAATGTGGCAGGGACATGGTGTTAAGGATTGCAGTTGCCTTGGAGGGACATTGTGGAAGTAAGAGGCAGACTGCGGGCAACACATTTATCTTATCTCTTCTCTGCCTGACTCACTGAGGACTAGACATTTCCCTCAGGACCAGATGGTAGGGCCTCACTACACTTATTTCAGAATAATCTTAAATCAGTTGACACATAACATATTGAATTTAGGATAGAAATATGCTTAGAGCCATTAATAAATAAATGAGACTGTGGGTTCATTAAATTGAAATTGTTAAAAAATCAATTCAATAACTCATATGGAATAAGTCATTTAAATTTGAAATTCTTATATCTGCCATTGGCATGCAAATCAAATTTCCTTGAACTAGTTTGATAGAAAGTCCGGAATTTAAGAACTCTGTTTCACTTTCCCTAAAAATTGCCCTATATAGAAAGAATATATTCCATGGAAACACAGAATGTTGTAAGATCTGAAGAATGTGCAAGCAGAGCTGAGACATCAAATCATGTCAGTTTGCACATGTTGGAAGCTCTGAAGTCAAACTTGATGATGACATGAGCCGTCAAGGTCAAATGCACTTATTAATGAGATATCAGCATCATCAAGGATTTTAAAACATATTTACTGGCATTAATTAGATACATTATATGAACAAGTCTTGTGATGTTACCCCCATTTCTCTCCTCCTTGTCCCCAATTTCCTAGGATCCCTCCTCAATGGGCTTGCAGGACCAGTCCATGGATAAGGGGGTTATGAATTGCACAAGAACTAGCCTGCTTTTTTTCTTTGTATGTTTTTGCTGAGGGGGGACAGTGACTGGATATTCTCCCCAACCATGACTCTTAAATTCTTTCTGACCCCTCTTCCACTCGGTTCCCTGAGATATGGTGGGTGAGTTTGAAGTTAACTGGATTTCTTCTTTGAATTGTTTTGGACATTCTCAGTGTCTACTTCCATTGTTCTTTCATGGGGTTATCTGACTTATTATGGAGGTAGTTCTCTTGTTCATCTCACCAGTTCCTCATAGGCTTCGTTTGGACCCTATGTGATAGGCTAGGGGTCGTTCATCTCCTGCCTGGGTGTCAGCCATCATCCCATGTCTTGTTGCTGGATTTGGGTTGCCCATGGTTCTCCCTGCCTTCTGAAAAATACAAACAGACTCTCCAAGGGAGAGTGAGATCAGTATAGGTTAAATGAGGCAAACATTATTGATATGGTGAGATTCTAATTGGTGTAGCCTCTCTATAGTTCTCTCATAATGGGAGTTTCCCCTTGAAGCCCAGATTCTTGGTCCCCTTAAGAATTTGCTATGGATTCCAATTCCAGTTAACGGTTCCTTGCCACTGAGTGGATCCCTTAGACAATCAGTAAGATACTGATTATCCACCTACATTTAGAGGCACTATTGCACAGATGAGCACTTCTTGGCTTGCTAATCTCTACCATATAGCAGTATCCTCAGCAATCTTGTAATATCAGTCAGTATTGTATATTAGTGATCTCTGCTTTCTCCAAAATCAAATATCATTGAACTATTTCTCTTGGAAGCTCATGAAATGCCTTCCAGCACTACACATGCTACCATATGGGAGCTGGTTACCTTTTAGGATCCAGAGGGGTCTCTTGATTTTGTGTGACAACAGTCTGTGGTACCTTCAGCAATAGGGTCTTACCTTTGGCCTGAGGTGGGTATCCAAGGGCTTTGACATCTGACTGTCTTGTTTGGGTGACATCCTGGTTCTCTTCTATCAACAGCATATTGTGGGAAGTAACCAATGATGGACAGGGAGTTACAGCCCAGAGAATTTGTTTTGTTTTAGGCTTCCTGCTATCCTATTCAGGGCCCATCTTACTAAATGATGCTCACACCTTCCTAGAAAGCTTACTGTATGAAAGTAAGGATTTTATAGTATCAATTCACTATTAGTTTAGATTAGTGTGTAAATCCCCCAGCCTTTACAATCCTTTCCTCAAACAGTTCTTTCCATCCCCTTTGACAGTCTCTCAATTTACCTGTCAGTTTTCCTTACTGCTCAAGCTTAACCAGATTAGAAACTGCATATGAGGGAGAATATGCAGCATTTATCTCTATGTTCTTGTGTGATCTGAATGATGTGCTCCATGTCTGTCTACTTTTCTTTAAATTTCATTATTAGGTCATTTTTTTTTCTTTCAGCTGAGTAGAATTCCATCTTGTATATGTTCCACTATAAGCATGGTTGAACAAATGTCTCTGTGCTGAATTAAGCTAGGAAGCTTGAGGATAAGTGCCTAGTAGAGGGATGCTCACACAGTCTATATACTTATTCATAAGAAAGATATTAATTAAAAAATAAAAATAATTATACTGCATTTCAAATATTTGGTGTATGATGCATATTTAACATCATAGATGGTGTAAAATTGAACTCAAATGCAGAAAATTTTATTTATGTGATTGAAAGTGTCTAATTTCTGAAATATGTAAAATGTATTTGGAGTGTGATTTTTCAGGGTTTCTAGATCAGTCTTGTGAAGGACAATGAATGTCTACTGTCCCCTTACATATGAGAAAAATACAGGTACTCACTACTGGGCACTCTGATTCATAGACACATCTACCATTGCTTTGCATGCTCTGAGTATTCCCAGCTCCTCAAGTGTTTTTACAACTCTTGGCTAGACAGGGTCATTATTATTTGATAACATATGCTATATGATCAACTTTATTGGAGATTTCCAATAGTGATTGCATCGAATTATATGGGATCCTATAATGGACAACTGAGGAAAGGTTTTCTTATCTTTGAAGAGATAAACTGCCTTGTTGAAAGGGCCACATCAGAGGATGCCAACTGGCTTCTAGCTACATAGGGCAGCTCACAGCTGCCACTCCACATGAGATCTGGGCTATAGTTTGGCTAAAGCCAAGAACTTGTGCCAAAAACTAGTAATCTGGAATGGAAGATGCTGGACCTCAGATGTGATTGCAGCCCTGGGAGGTATTGATTACAGGCTGATTAACCTGAACTGAGGACCCAGGTGCCAGGTACCCAGAAATGACCCATGAAGGGACACTCTGGAATGATGAATTTTTATTTTCCAATGCTGCTAAATTTGTTATAATTTGGCACACAAATACTTTTTATGAAGCACATTCCTTTTCACACTTATATGATATGGAATAATAGGTATACAACACAGTAGTATGATATCTTAAATACCTATTAAGAATGTTCTAGATACATGTTACTCCTCTTTATATTTGTATTTTAGTTAAAACATCACTCATTCACTCTCTTTTTTTTTTTCAAATATAGTCTTAAGAATATCTGTTGCATTCAAAATCTGGATACATCTTTGAAAACGATGGCTATGGTATTTATTTGTATGTATCTGTAAAGCTTACATACATGTCAGACAAACAATTGACAAAGCAACTCAGATGTGAAGATGAATTCAAATACTGTTACCTTAATGCAGGCAAAATGCATATTTATTATATTTATTACTATTGACTAATATTCACCATAACTGTTTCAGCTCTATCTTTGTTTATGTTTTGAGAATGTTTTCTAGCTACAAGTTACAGATAGTCTTAATGAGTGCCTCCAAAATTTCAAAGTGCACAGGGATCACCAGGGGATCTTGTTAAAATATGGTATTGATCCACCAGGCCTAGAGTGCACCCCACATTCTACCACTCTAACAAGCTCCTTGACCTCATAGGTATCACTGGTCAGAGGATCACACTATATAGCGGGATTATCTGTGACTTCTGCAGGGTCTTCTAGGCTCTAGAGAGGTACCAGAGTATAATTTGTAGCATATTTTGACGTAACCTTAAATGAGTCTCATCTTGAGACAGTATGTGGAAAAATATTTCCTTGTAGAGTGTGCCATTTATTCTTCATTAAAATTAAAAACTTCATTTTACTGTAAGGGCTTTAAATTGTAGAGATACTATGGTCTCAGACAGGGAAATACGATGACCAAGATGTTAATGTGTTTCAATTTTGTAAATTTTTGATCCAACTTAATAAAAATCGAACCAGGCATCCTTTTAATATATAACTAAAATATTTTAAAATACTCATAAAAACAATAAGCATAAATACATGTTCATTAACTTTATTTGAAATATTTGATTTTTAAAAGTGATAACTCAAGGGTAGAAATATAGGCATTTTGCCACCAAAATTAGGAGTTTTTGCATAGCTACTTCTAAAATTGCATTTAAAATGATTGATTAGTAAGATTTTTAATTCAGGCTGGAGAGATCGCGCAGTGGTTAGGGCACTTGCCTCCAGTGCCTAAGGAACCAGGTTCAATTCCCCAGTACCCACATAAGCCAGACCCACGAGGTGGTGACCCTGGTTTTCTCTCTCTCTGTCTCTCTCTCTGTCTCTCTCTCTCTGTCTCTCTTTCTCTCTCTCTGCTTGAAAATGAATAAATAAAATATTAAAAAAGATTTTTAATTCAAACAATTTTGTATACATTTACTAAAGCAGCCACATGGGCTTTATATGCACTTTTACAATTTGTTAGATTTAATTGACCCTTCATCAAATGATAAATCAATATTGAACTTTTTGGATTGTATTCATTGTTGAAATAGAAGACCATCTAAAATACTTAATCTGTTACTTATTTCTGGTTGATTTATTCATAAATCGACAGAAAGATGTCAAACATTGAGGAGACTGACATGTAAAAGTTTTGAGATAAAAATTCTGAAAGTTAAATATTAAATAAAAATGAAATAAAATATGTAGCAGCACACATTCAACTTAATGTCATTGTGTGAAGAAAAATGCCACTCTAGAGGTTTAATGTGGAATAGAGTCACAGCTAATAGGGAATACATTAGATTTTCTATCACTGAGACAAGATACCTGATATAGAAACAAAACATAAAAAAGATTAATTTTCATTTTTTTTAAAAAAATATTTTATTTATTCATTTTCAAGGAGAGAGAGAGAGAAGAAGAGAGAGAGAACGCACCACGGCCACCACCTTGTGGGTCTGGCTTATGTGGGACCTGGGGAATTGAACCCGGGGCCTTAGGCACTGGAGGCAAGTGCCTTAACCGCTGAGCCATCTCTCCAGCCCTAATTTTCATTTTTGATTTTAATCCAGCTCCAATGATTGGGTCATAGCAGGTGTGGAAAAGGAAACATCAGGGTGAAAGCACGTGGAGGAGGAGACTAATGTCAACCCATAACCATGCATGGATTGAATTATCTCCCATAAGATGAAATATCTCCCACAGATCCTCCTGTAGAATGCTTGATCTCTAAGACCAGATAATACTATTTTGGTATTTAGTAGAAATGACAGGAAGTTTGGCCAAGCTGAATGATGTAGGTCACTGGAGGTGTGCTTTCCTAGTTTGATCTCTTCATCCTGTCTGCTATAAGGTAAAAAAGTCCCAACCTCTGCCAACATGAAAGTCCTATGCTAGAAACACATGAGCCAGCAGTTGGAGACCCTCCAGAATATGCAAGGACTTCATATGGTTGACAGATGGCTTCCAGGGGCCAAGAAGACTATGTGGCCCACAGAGCAGGAACATTTGGAACATTTCATGGAAGACCTGGCCATGGCAGTTGACATTGCAGAGCCTGATGAGTAGGTGAAGCCTGATGGCACAAAGAAATGGCAGTGGCTGATCTTAATGCCAGAGTCCCTGAGATATGAGCAGCTGGGTCCAAGGAATGTTGAGATCTTCACCACCACCTTCCAAAAGTTTTCCCAGGGACAGAGCTGAGCCAGTGGATTGGGGCATGGGTGGATACCATGCAGCCCACCTCCAGCAGTAGGAACTGCAGGTACCCTTGATGTTCACACATTAGTCTCATGATTCCTCTGGCTCAATGAGTGATGTCCCTTTGAGAATCAGGTGGCCAGGCAGTCTGTCTTTGCTGTGTGTTTTTGGATTATATCATTCCTGTAGCTGACCAATGACCACAGGGTGGAGATCACCCAGCAACCAGGACTGGAGGAGGCTTGAATATGAAGCCCCTGAGATTGTTCATAGACTAGTGATCCCGCATGGGCTTTCAGATCAATGTTGCCGCCTCCATGGTCCAGCCTTGAATGGGGAGCACGGAGGCAGGGGCAAAAGGCAGTTGTGTGATCCTAGTGTGCTTAGGAGATATTTAGTCCAGTTGTGCTGAACAGCTGGCCCATCCAGCCTAATAAAGTTGTAGGCTATCTCAAAAAAATTACTTGTCATAATAATACTCAAACACTGGGAGAATATCTTCAATGTTACATGTGCTCTATGACATGGTAGAATTAAATAGAACATTTTTAATAATTTATATGTATTTAAAATATAGTAAATCAAAGAGACCCATGAGGTCCCCAAAAACAAGACAGGCTTCTGTCAAAGCTCTTAAATACCCAAACCAGGCCAAAAGTAAGTCCCCATTGCTGAAGAAACCACAGAAAGTCACTACAAAACACTGAGAGATCCTGCAAGATCCAGAATGGTAACCAGCTCCCAGAGTGTAGCATGTGTACTGCTGGAAGGCACTAGAGGAGCTGCCAGGGGAAATTGGTCAATGATATTTGGAGAAAGCAGAGACCACTGATAATACATTTCAGACTGATGTCACAAGAATTATGGAACACACTGTTTTATGATAAAAATCAGCAAGAAGGGATCACCTGTGTAATAGTGGTGCCAAAACCTAGGGTAGTAATGAACGCCTTTCAAATTGGCTAAGAGATCCACTCAGTGAGAAGGAACCTTTAATTGAAATTGTGATCCAGGGCAAAATCTAATGAGGACCAAACGCCCAGGCTCCAAGGGGTAATTCCCACAACCAGAGAACTACAAAGAGGCTGCACTCATTAGAATCTTTCCAAATTAGCTTTGTGTGTCATCTAACCTAAACTGACATCACTTTCCCAGGGAGATTCTGTTTGTATTTTTCAGAAGGCAGTGAGAGAGCTGTGGTCAACCCAATTCCATCAACAACCCAAGGGATGATGGCTGACACCCTGGCAAGAGATAAACCACCTCTAGCCTGTCATGTAGGCCCCAAATGAAACCTATGAGAAAGTAGCCATGTTAAAAAAAAAAAAAGAGAGACTTATCACACAGCAAGTCGGATAACCCTGGATAGGTCAAAGAGACTGACACCATAGATATCCAATTCAACTCAAAGCAAAAATCCAGAGACTCTTAAGATAAAAACAATAAAGCTAATTTAAAACTCACCCAACATAACTCAGGGAACTGAGCAGAAGAGGGGTGTAAGAGTGTAAGAACCATGGTGGGGGAGAATATCCAGAGACATTGTCTTCCTCAGCAACAATACACAAAGTGTGTGGGGGGGGAGACTGGCTACCTCTTATACAATTCATAACCCCCTAATTCATGGACTGATGCAGTGTTCCCAATTAGGAGGATACCCAGTGGATTGGAGAAAGGGAGGAAGCAAATAGGGATACCAGCATAATATTTGCTCATACAATACATCTAATTTTGAATAATAAAGATATCAATTAAAAAATAAAATATAATGGGTTAAATACATGCATTCATTTTCTTAATAAGAATCATATCATGACTAATACTCATAGCAAGAAATAAGGTTAGAAAAGTACATAATTTATATATTATAATATATTGTTATATTAAATGTGTATTTACATTTGTGTGCACATATATGTACAACATACTTGCATATATACACATATATAAGTGTTTTCATTATGGAGCACATTAAATATTACAAAATTCAATCGTTTTGAATGTCTATCTAATTTTTCAGAATTACTAATTTGTGACTTTTTTCCCTGCTGGTGACATGGAGTTATGTGATGAATAAATTTGATAATCAATAACGATGATATATCTCTTCCACAGATAAAGTGGGAGAGAATAAAACATGTGTGTGTGTGTATTGACAGTATTTCAGCATCCAGACTCAGACATAGCTGTGGTAAAGATGATTTCATCGTCTTTCCATTATAAAATTTAACAATAAAAAAGGAACAGTACACAAAACAGGAGGGTGGGGAAATTGGCTACCTTTTGTACAATTCATAATCCCCTATCCCATGGACTGATCCAGTGTGTCCAAGGAGGAGGATAGCCCATGGATTGGGGAAAGGGAGGAGGGAAGTGGGGGTACCATCAAAGGATTTGCTCATATAATGTATCTAATTATGGATAATAAAGATATCAATAAAAAAGATTTAATAAAATTCATAGTCATCCCCATTATTATTTTAGCTTTAATTTAAATGTGAGATTGCAGAGACAGCAAGAGTGGTTATGCCTTTAGTAGGCAGTACCTCACTACTCTGGTGCACAGTCATTGCACTTTCTAAAGGAAACACCCCTTTCTGACCCTGAATCTCTTTCATTGTAAATAGGACTTTTCTTCTCCACTCCTCACTAAGGCAGTCAGAATTGTCCCAGATATATATGAGAATTAGCATTTCAGAGTGTGATCTAAGTTGTTGACATTTTCTGACATTTAAGTATCAATGTGAAATAAGATATTCATATTCATGGACTGATAAAAATTATTTTGCACACTTTTTATATTGAATCGTTCTGACAGCCTGGAGGCACAATTTCCTTTACTTTTAATATCCACCCATCTTGAAATACACATTTTTTGTTTTCCCAGAGTTATTGAGGCTGCTGATGCAGAGTCTAGTCTGAACAGAGGTTGAGCGGTTCCGAGATCTCTGTGCTGTCGCTGGATCAGGAATGGCTCCATCATGTGTGCCTTCTGAGCTTTCTAATGGGTCACATTTGTCTCTTTATTGCACACTTTCATTCTTTCTTAAGCCTTCCTCAAAGCACCTGTTCCTAATTTATGTTGTCCTAACTAGGGCTGAGCTGTGGCACAGCATTGTTTTACCCCTGCTATAACACTACAGATCATTTTGTTCCCCAGAAGATAAATCAATGAAATCATTGCAAGACAGCTCAGTTCAAGATCCCTTCTGCCAAATACTAGGAAGGCTTTTACCCCTTGCACATAGAGAAATATAGATCGAAAACTATTTACTCCTCTTTTCAAACTATGCTGCAACAGAGTCTGTAATCTTTATACTTCTTCAAGTGAGTAAAACACATCCATCTCCCTGTCCTCACAAAGTCCAGGGCAAAGTATAAGGCATGCTCCCTCATGCAGAAGAAAACTATTCATTCTAGAAAACTTGTTTCCAAAGGAGCTCTCTTTGCATTTTCTTAACTTGCTCTTAAAGGAACGGGATGCATCACTTCAACCAAAAACATGAGCTAGAAAAATATTCTATGACTCATGTAAATTATATTTTATTTTTATCTGTTTTTTTTTCTTTTGAATAACCAAGGTAGAAATGTAGGTAGTATTTTCATTTTTAATGAATCTTCTCCAAAATAGTGGAGTTCCTGATCAATTTGGTTTTACTGGTTTTTTTTTTGTTTGTTTGATTTTTTGTTTTGTTTTGTTTTTTTGAGGTAGGGTCTCGCTCTAGTCCAGGCTGACCTGGAATTCACTCTGTAGTCTCAGGGTGGCCTTGAACTCAAGGCAATCCTCCTACCTCTGCCTCCCAAGTGCTGGGATTAAAGGTGTGAGCCAGCACGCCTGGCTCCAATTTGTATTTAAAGGTGTGTCTGTATTTGACTTTATTTTATCATCTATAAGAAGTCTGAAGGGCCAAATCAACACTTTATAAACCCTTCTATAGGGTTTTACTTATAGTTAAAACACCCCATTAAAGAATGACTGTTTCATGAAGTCTTAAAGAGAAACTATTTCCCTAGTTATTTTTTTTAATTTTTATTTTTTATTGACTATAATGAGTTACAACATTTAGTCGGCAAACAATGAGTTGTTGTCCCTGATTCCCCTCCCCACTCCACTGGATAACATCCTCCATGGGTTGTCTGGATCAGTCCTTGTGACAGGGGACCATGGATAGCCTAGTATTCAGCCAGGTTCTCCTGGCCATGCCTCTGGATAGTCTCCCCCACCACGGCTCTCACAATCTTTCCACCCCCTCTTCCGCATAGCTCCCTGAGTCGTGGTGGATGAGTAATAAGTTTGCTTTAAGGTTGTGAGCTTAGGGTTCTTTGTGTCGAAAATCGTTGGTTTCTGTTCCACTGGCTAATCCTGCGTTGATTTAATGGCTGTGGCTGTGGGCCCCTTGTTCATCTCGTCTTTCTCTGCGGAGTTCCATTTGGATCCTCCATTGTATGACTGTGGTGGCCCCTCTCTTGCCAGAATCTCAGCTATCAGCCTATGGTCTGTTGGTAGGGTTAGATGAGCCCCAGCACTCTCGCTGCATCCTGAAAGATACAAACACAATCTCCATCGGAGAGTGAGATCAGTGTAGGTTAACAAATATACACAATTTTAGATTACCAGGATTCGATTTTTAGTAGCCTCCCTATCAATTGGTCCCATAGTGCATCTTGTCTTGGGAGCATAAGAGTACGGGATCCGGTGCCTATCGCCCTGAATCCCAAGTTCTGGACAAGGGTACCCCCTCACTAAGTGGAAAATTGGTCGAATTGAAAGCTGTTGATTGTCTCCCCCAGGCCCAGGCTCCTCCATTACACAAGTGCTCCTTTCTTGGTTCGCTGCTCACTCCCACTAGGAGGTGTGGTCAGCCTACTCATAACCACCGATTGTGTTTCCTGTCAGTGGCCTCTGTTTAGTCCAGCTGTCGTTGATTATTTTCCCCTGGCAGCCTGTGCAGTGCCTTCCAGCACTACACTAACTGCCTTCTGGGGACTGGATACCATTCCGGACATTGAAGGGTTTCTCGATGCTGGTCGATGACTGTCTGTGGTTTCTTCAGTAACAGGGTTTTGCCTCAGGCCTGGGGAGGGCACTCAAGAGTTTTGACAGAATTCTGTCTTGTTGGATTCTCATGATTAGCTTTGGTCAACAGCTCAGTGAGGGAAGGAACCAGTGGTTGGAACCAGGGGTTGGAACCAGGGGTTGTCAGGCTGGTCTAATTAATCACAGGCTTAAACTCTGTCCCCTACTACTCATGGTCCCTCTTGCCAGGCGACGCTCACTACTTTCTCAATAGGTTACAGTATGCTTGTAAGGATTTTATGTTTTTGAACCTAATATGGTTTACCCACATGCTTAAGCCATTCCCCTCCCCCCATCCCTTACCCCACATTCATAACCTTACACTTCTTTCTTCTAGTCTGCATAAAGAAAACCATTATCCTGGTTAAGTACCACATATGAGGGAGAATATGCGATGTTCTATTCTCTGCACTTTTGAGTGATCACTCAGTAAGATCTGCTCGAAGTCAGACCATTTTTTCCTGAATTTCGATATTTCATTTTTCCTTTCAGCTGAGTAAAATTCCATCGTATAAATATACCACAGTTTCTCTGTCCATTCCTCCATGGATGGGCATTTGGGCTGATTCCAATTCTTGGCTATTATGAATTGAGCTGCTATAAATATAGTTGTACAAATGTTTCTGCTTCAAGATGCGACATCTTGTGGATAGATGCCTAGAAGAGGGATAGCTGGGTCCATTGGAAGGATTATGTCCATTCTGTCTAGTAGTCTCCACACTGCTTTCCATAGCGGTTGAACAAGTTTGCAATCCCACCAGCAGTGAATGAGGGTTCCTTTTTCCCGCATCCTCGCCAACAACGATTGTTGTTGGTTTTCTTTATGATTGCCATTCTGAGAGGGGTGAGGTGATATCTCATTGTGGTTTTGATTTGCATTTCCCTGATGCTTAAGGATGCTGAGCACTTTCTCAGGTGAGAAAAGGCCATTTGTGTTTCCTCCTCTGTGAATTCTCTGTTGAGGTCAGTGCCCCATTTTGTGAGGGGGCAGTTTGCTTTTTTGTTATTAATTTTTTTGAGTTCTCTGTAGGTTCTGGAAATTAGGCCTCTGTCTGAGTTGTAGCTGGTGAAAATCATCTCCCAGTTTGAAGGGGGTCTATTGACTTTGAGAAAGGTGTTTTTGTCTGTACAGAAGCTTTTGAGCCTGATCAGGTCCCATTGATTAAGTGATTGTTGCACTTCCTGTGCTACCTAGTTATTTTTAACATATGTTTATTTGAGGAACATGATAAGAGTTGAAGAATAAATAATGGTTTAAAATAGAGAAAATGAAGGTTTATTGAAGAGAAATTTATGTGTGTGATTTTATTTTATCATAAATGTATAAAAATGCAGACTTTAAAAACAATAAATTTGAATATATAATATATGTATCTTAGATTATTTAATTTTCATACTTAACTATGAGAATTAAATGCATTTTTAAAATCTTAAAAATTATACCACTGTATACTTTTTTTCATAGACAATGAAATCTGTGTAATAATGTTACAGGTCATCAAGTTGCTTGTCATCTTAGGTGTATTACTGTTTTATGTCTTAAAAAAGAGTCACATTTTGTGTGTAGATATTATTTCTTAGATTTAATCTAGAATTTCTTACTGTATAAATATTTTGAAAGATAAAACTACCATAATCCACAACATTTCTCTATTAAAACTGTATGACATTTTTCCAGAATAATAAAAGAGAATATAAAAAATGTAACAAGAGAAAGACTGCAAATCCTGGCTATGTTAAAGTTAAGGACTGGTTTCCTTTCACCATTACTATTTTCATCCCTTAAAGTGTCTTTACTTACCAAAAATATGTGGCCAAATGTCCCAAGAAGAACTTTTCTGAAATTCAGATAATGAACCATTTCATTCAAAGTATCATATGCATAGGAAGTAAAATGTGGAGTTCAGAGTTAAAAAATACCAGTGGTCATCACAAATAGATACTTGTTAGATATTTGCATTCAGGTTGGCCTCATTAATTAGATGGTCATTGAAAGCATGCCATGATATTTGAAGTTAAAAACAAGTATGTAGGGCTGGAGAGATGGCCCAATGCTAAAGGCTCTTGCCTACAAAGCCCAACATCCCAGGTTCAATTCCACAGGACCTACATAAAGCCATATGCACAAAGTTGTATATGAGTCTGGAATTCATTTTTAGTGGCTAGATGCCCTGGTCTCTCTCTCTCTCTCTCTCTCTCTCTCTCTCTCTCTCTCTCTCTCTCTCTCTCTCTCTCTCTCTCTCT
>PVHP010016263.1:0-36025 GCA_004024765.1 Zapus hudsonius | reverse complement strand
TTTTTAACTTTGCTTTATGCTTGTTAAATTTCTTGGATATGTGGATTTATGCAGCAAGATATTGGCTAAAATTCCTTTAAACATTTTTCTGCCCCCTTCCTGAAATCCAGGTCAATATTTCATACTCTTTTATGTTGTCTCCAAAACCACTGAGGTTTTATCCACTTTTTTTCAACTTTATACTGTCTTTGCCTGTTGGATTGTGACTATGATTATGCCTGTTAATTTGCTGATCCTTTCTTCTGCAGTGTTGTCTTCAGTCCACCAAGAATTATTTTATTTTTCATATTGTATCTTTAGTCCTAGAATTTCTATTGTTTATTTATATATTGATCATTTCTCTCATAATAATGTTTGATTTCCTTTAAGTTTTGGCAAATGATTTAATGGTTGGGGGGTTATTTTTTTATGTTTTAAATTGTCTGATCATTTTATCTTTCTATATTTTCCATTTTCTTGTTTCATTACATAATTAATTAGTAGTTCTTACTGAGTGCCTGGCATCATGACTGTTAAGAGTCTGGATATTCTTGGCCCTCTTTAGACAGTATTGAGTTTTATTTTTTAAGGTAGTTATCATATCACCTTGATCCTCTAGTTCCTGTTTTTAAATGGAATCCTCTGTGAAAAGCTCTCTGCTGTTGTTTTTCAAAACATAAACTATCATATACCCTGTGTGAACTCCAGGGAGTCTTTGGTTTAGAACTCTCTTGTCATTTTACATTGCCCAGTATCACATTCCATGGATGAAAAGCTTAGCATTCAATCAAAGTCCCATGGAAATGCTTCATGTAATTCTGGCTCTTCCTCTTTGTATTCCCTTCTACTCTAGAAGTTCAAGCTGCTTCCCAAACTCTAGTCAGTAGACTAACTCCTCAACCTAATGAACCTAAACTTGTCCTCTGTGGTGTCCCCACTGTAACCTGGTCCATAGCATGTCTCCAAGGATGAGAGATCATCTTGTTTTCTTCTTTTTAAAAAATATTTTATTCATTAATTTTCAAGCAGAGAGATACAGAGAGAGAGAGAGTGAGAAAGAGAGAGAGAGAGAGAAAGAGAGCACCAGGGCCACCACCTTGTGGGTCTGGCTTATGTAGGTACTAGGGAATTGAACATGAAGCCTGAGGCACTTGAGGCAAGTGCCTTAACCTCTAATTCATCTCTCCAGCCCCCTTTTTTAAAATATTGTTTTCTTCTTTCAGTGACCATAGTCCAAATGGTTTGTTCTCTGGAAACACTTCTAGAAAACAGATAGGTAGAACCTACGTTTTTCAAATTGACAAAGAATTAATACAGGATGATAAATGGCTACTAAACCCCTAAGGATACTGAAAGAATGATCAGAGAAAGTATCCACTAACAGTGCTAAGCTTCTAGATGGTGAGAAGCTTACAGATGCTATAAGCAAGTAAAAGCTATATTATGCATTTCCATCACAAAGACAGTTGACTTGTAGGAAAATAAATCTAAGATCCCTGAAGTTTCATGTGTGCTGAAGATTATGCTTAATGAACTTTAATTACCCAGACTACAGAGGTCAAACTGGTAAGTGAACACTCAAATATTCAGGCACACCAAGAGATATTCACTAAAAACCATACCTTAGGTATAAACTATCTGGTGTGACTCATGGTTTAGGTGAACAGAGACATTGCTATCAGAGAGTCAGCCCAAGAGTTGAGAGCTCCTCAACCCTTGTGGAATAGGGGCAGGGAGGATGGAAATGGGGGTCCCAACACAAGCCTTGTTGTACATAAAGATTCCTGAAGGCTCTGGGGAGGTGAAGGGTAGAAGCTTCTGGCCAACCCTTTCCTGGATCACCATCTTGAGTTTGGGCTTCATTATCTATAAAATGAAGCCTATTGTAAGTAATGAAAAGAATTGGGCATTTAAAGAGGTCCCTGTTATATCCCTGATGAGGAATTAATAGTTGTTCATCTATGTGGTAAAATTCAAAAAAGAAGAGATAATGGGCTGGAGATATGACTCAGTGGTAAAGGAGCAAGCCTGTGGAACCTAAGGACCTAGATTCAATTCCCCAAAACCCACATATGCCAGATGCACAAAGTGGCTAGAGGTCCTCTCTCTTTCTCTGTCTCTCTGTCTGTCTCTCTCTCCCCATCTGTAACTCTCTGCTTGCAAATAAACAAATAAAATATTTTTTTAAAAATAAGAGATAAAAAATGCCTTTCCAACATCAGAATATCTATGCAGTTGGTAAAGCAAATAAGCAACATCACCTTATCCTTACCCTAAACTGTGGCCTACACAGTGCATTTACCTAGATGTACATTCCTGGCTCTTAACAGAAAGTCTTCCAATGGTATTCCATTTGTTCTCTTTAAAGAGAACCTTCCTATGCCAGGTGCATTCATATCATGTACAGGATATCTGCAAAGTGTACTTGCTGAGGGGTAAGCCAGGCACTAGCAGGTAACACAACTTTCCTGGCCCTGGTTTAATCTACACTAGACATACATGTATTATGTCACAATAGTCCTATACAATGGCAGCCCTGTCACCAGTTATCTCCATATCATAGCAACAAAAGCTGGTGATTTAGATGATAGTGACTTAAAGCATTATGGTTCAAGGTTACAGCATGGATTTACTTGAAGAGCTTTTAAATATTTGCTATACTCTAATTGTGACTTTTATCAAACACAAGATGTACAACTCACCTAATAAAAATTGTACTATAGGCTATATTGAAATGTCTTGATTTAGAATAAGAATTAGCAGTTGATATTTCTCTTTTTTACGTCCATAAAAATATTCCACACACATCAGCCTACTTCTGAAAGCTACAGAGCAGAGGTGTTGCTCATATCCTCAGCTGTTTACTTTAGCATTAAAACCATTAGCTCTGGTTATTAGATCCTCACAGGAGATGGGGAGAATTACCTCTAATCATAGGCAGTATAAATTACCATGTATGCTGATGACATTTTAATGTTGTGACAAATCCAGACAAATCTCAGTAAGCTTTGTTGGACTTACTGGTTTAATTTATGTAATTGTCAGAATAGAAAATTAACTGTGAAAAATCTGTTCTGATGCTAATGAATGACTTTTACTTAAAGTCCTTGATCACTTACCCACCTTTGCCTCACATTCTTTTGGGGGTACAATAGCTTAATGTCAAGGACTCTAATCTTAGTAAAATAATAAATATTGAAAATAAAATCAACCAAAGGCTTACACGCATCAGTTTCTGAACACATATTTTTCTGGCATTTCAAGGCTTTCTTCTCCCTATGCCCTCCTTCCTTTCTCTTGCAAAAGGTAATGGTTTAGACTTTTCTTTCCTGAGCACTATCTATCTTCTCAAAATATTTGTCTTCATAAGGCAGGTCATGGGCAATGGAGTGGCAATTTTTATAAGCTTTTCCATATCAAGGATAAGGCTAGAGCACATAAAAGGGAAGGAAAGATGAAAATAAGGAAGGAGTCATATTTCAGCCACTAGTTTTTTTTCCCCCCTGTTTTCTTGACTTCTAAGCAAACTGACCTGGGAACTAAATTTATAAAGCTGTTCCAGTTTTGTCCAATGCTCCCCAGCTGTGGCCCCCTCTCTGGGAATACTTGGTCCAATAGAGTGGATCCTGAATTACAGAGAAGCAATAATTGACTCTCATTTGGCCCTTCCACTTTAAAATCACATTAAAGCAGAATCATTAATATGAGTCACTCTAATACGCAAATCTCTCTATTTCCTCTTCATCTAATGTTGAATCAAGATCTGACTTGGTACAGTAACTCCTCGGATTACAGTGCCTAAAGAAGCATTCACATGGTATAAACTGGGAATTCTGGAAGAATTCTGCAAGACTTCCATTTACACACACTGTCCTTTCTTCTCCCCTTCCCTTTTTTGGCCTTGAGTTGGAGTATCCTTGAAGGTGCAGCATCCAACTCCCTGCCATAATTTCTGTCATCCTGTAGGAAAGGACAAATGGACTCTAGCATGACAGGAGGGCTCATGCTGTTCGCAGCCAAAACCCTTGTTAACTGATAGAAGCAGCATCTGTCTCTGCTTATAAATCTCACACAGAAAAGATATTCCTCAGAGTCAGTCATATGACAGTCCATTTCCATGACAGTACTAAGTCTCCATAATTGTCAGACGAATTAAAATGTGTTTAATTGTTGCATAATATTCCCAACATTCGATGTTTATGATACAAACAAAGCTATCAAGATGATTGAGATTAAATCGTATGGAGCAATGCCTCATCAGATAAGGGCTGGTGCTGGTTTGTTCATAGTTTATGGTTAGTATCTCAGGGCAGGGCAAGAGAAGAGAGGCAGATTAATGGCTGGAGTGACTGACTGGCTTTTAAATCCTTTTCACTAAGCATTCAAATACTGCATTTATTGGAGCCAAGATAGTTCCTGGTGTCCCCAGGGAGGCACAGCTGGGGTGTAGGCACAATGCTGACAAGTCACAGACAATACCCTGTGGTAGGAAAGAAAGCATTTGTCTGGCTTTTCAGTGAATATGCCAACATTTCCATACCTTATTTACCTGTCAAGCGGCTGGATGGTTTTTTACAGTTGAGAAAAGAAAATACTAAACACGGGAATGGTAACATTCCTCTGCTTCTCACCAACCAGCATTTGATTCACATCATGGGTGAATCAGGCATTGCCAAATTTGCCCGCAATCTGGGATTTAGTTCCAAGGCATAGGTGGCTCCCCTCCACCTAGGACTGCTGAGGCTCCCAGGTCTGACAGTACCAGCATTGGCACCGGGGACACTTGTTCAAGACAGACTGTTTAGTCATCTTGACTTTGCAGAAGGAATTGTTGATGTACAAAAGAGACTGTTTACAGAGGGTATCCATCCGCACAGAAATAAATATCATATTGTTAATCATGGCTCACATGCAGCTTGCAAAATCACTTTATTTGTATTACAAACAAGCATCTGGGATCTTTTTGCATCTCCTAAATCTGTTGTAGTTTTCTGAATGAACTTTTATGGTCATATTTAAATAAACAATTAGAAGTGCAAATAAAGATTTCCTACAGTTCCACTTACCTAGTGGGATCTGAATGCTGATGAATAAACCCTATGAAACACTCCATCACTTTCTCCCAAATCCTTCACCCTGTAAAGACAAGCTGATCTAGGCAAGAAGTACAAGCAAGTCTTCTGAATTATCCTGCTTGAGAAATACTGCAGAACATTAAACATCAATCGTTCACCTTCTGGTGTTCCTAGAACTTTGTATTTAGACAAGGAGGTTTTCCTGTTAAGTTACACCTATCTTTTTCTTTCTTTTTTTAAATCTTGGAATACACTGTAATCCTTTTCCTCTACAACTGTGGGGTTTTATTTGTTTTGTTTTGGTTTTTATTTTTTGTTTTGTGTGTGTATGTGTGTGTGTTCTAGTCATCATGGTCTGGGTCTTTCCTACAACATTGTTTTTGTAACAAGGGAGCTGGGGATTAGAATTTAGATAATACCCAGCAAATTCCAATGTACCTCAGAATTTAAGGAGTGCCTGAATTCTTGTCTATGAAGAATTAAAATTATAGCCACCAGAGAATAAGGTATAGTGGGAGACTTTATTTAAAAGAGAATGAGAAGTTACAGAGTTCTCCAGCCACCAGTTTGGAGAGAACACATGGGAGAGGGTTTAACAAAATCTATGCTGTTCAGCTAAACAAGCAGGAAAAGAAAAGATTGTGAGAAGGAAAGGTTCATGTGGGAAAGAAATCCTGCCCCTCACCACAGCGATTAGGGGCTGGGAGACTTTACCTAATGTCCTTCTGATAGACCATGTGAGGGAAGAAGAGGCAGAATTATCTGTTCAGTGAATAGTCCCTGTCTCAGGTGAGCAGAGAGACAGCTGGTTGGTCTATCATTGACCAGTCAATTTTAGGATCAGGTTTGAACTCTGGTTAGAGACACCTCCCACTCAAGAAGAGGGGTCAGGTTTGGGAGCTATGGAACTTGCCTGAAGGAGTTAACTGCCAGTTTCAAGTTCTTGAATTATATATATATATATATATATGTATATTATATATGTATATAATATATGTATATTCAAAAAAGCTACTTTCATGTATGTGGAAGGCAAGGCCTGTTTATAAATATGCTGCAGAGAAATGAAAAGAGTGAAATAAACCGAACTGCCATCTTGACTGGAATGAGTAGGTTAATTCCACCAGCTGAATCCCTTTAGAAACCCTGTCCATCTCACTGCAAAGAGCACACAGCACCTGCCATCTGGACTGAGACCTAACTGGAACACAGTGCTTAAGTTCCCATTAGGAGTCCTCTTCCCTTCACTCTGTGGGTGAGTCTACCCTCGTTTGGGACTAGCCCCCCAGCTGAGTTCCAGCATGAGACTCCCTACAGCAATCCTCCCCGATGCACAGCAGAAAGCACCAAAAATCTCCCATTTGGGCTGGGAGCCAAGTGCAGCTCCAGTACAGCTGTGAGTCAACTGCAAACACTTCATCCCCAAAGCAGTACCAAGAACCTCCAAGCACCACAAAGTAGAGGAAAGACAAGCCAACACAAGAAACAATCAGCACTCTTACAAGTACTCAAGTAACTCAGGTGTGCCAGAAAGACCTGCCCAAGGCACTAGCTCCAGATGGGTAAATTTCAATGTAACATGCAAAACCAAGCCAATACATCTCCCCCAAGAAGGATCAAGCCCACAGCAGAAGACACCCATGAGAGAGCTGCCTAGAGGAAACTCCAGACAAAGATCTCGAAAGACTGCTTATAAATATGTACAAAGAAGTCAAGAACACACAGACAAATACATGAATAAAACCCTGAATGAGTTGGAAGAGGACACAACAAACAGTAGATGAAATGAGGAAATTAACCAGGGCGTGAAAATGGAACTCAGAAATCCTGAAGAAAATCCAAGTGGAAATAAAGCTGATTTTTATTTTCAAAAGAATAAATACAAAGAGCTACAAAAAAAAACAGTTAAAAAGTGTTCAACATCTTTAGCCATTAGGAAAATGCATGAATTTAATATAATCCAGTTTATATTTCAATTTACATTTGATTTGAAATGTATGGAGTTCCCAGTCCCAAGAAGGCCAGAGGCATTCCTGAGATTCATCCATTTAACTGGAACTTAGTTCTTACTGTATCATTACATAGCCCTGACTTTCATGATATACTATATCCTTTATTATTCCTGGTTGACCATCCTTCTCTTCCCCCTTTGTTCTGCCCTTTCCCAGGTATGGCTCCGCTTCTTTGCTTGTTTGAAGCTGGGAACCTCCATTTCCTAAGTCTTTCCCTCTTCACTTCTTGATGGCTTGCTTGGTTTTGTTTAGCTTCAGAAATTCTAAGACATTGAGGCCTCATTTGGTAGAGATATTCACAGAAGTATTTATGGCATTGATATGTGTTTAGCAAAAGCTAGAGTTGCAGTCTGGAAGAAGTGCCTAATGTTAACAGGAGGTGAATGATTCTCAACTGTGTCCTGTTCACAGTGCTGTGAGCAAACCACTCATTCATCTGAAGCTACTTTTTCAAACAGTCCTGTAAAAGCCTTAACTTAAATATACTTTCCTTCCCCCCCCCAAAAAAAAGAAAGATGCAAATAGGTTAATCAAGCAATATAACTCTGGGGCTCTGTGGTTCTGCCTTCAGATAAATATAAATAAATCTAAAAGTCAGAATTTGGACTTTTCCCAGCTCTTTATTAGTCTTCAGAGCCCCTGACTTCTAAGTTATGGAATCAGCCTAGGTGATTCCTTCAACAGATGAACAGATAAGGTGGTATATACATACAATATGCACGATGGAATTTGATTCAGCCATAAAGAAGAACAAAAATATGACATTCACCACAAAGATAGTGAGCATGACATTTTCATGCAAAAAGCCTTACACATGCACTAATACAATCAGATAATGCAGAACAAAAAGAATCTACATGTATGTACATATGTGTATGTATTTATTCATTAAACTCAACTCCAGTTCAATTTCCTTAAACACTTGACAAGACCTATTTTCTGTGAGCTTTCTTGCTAACAGGCTCTCAGTCACATTAAGTGCTTGCAAAGTGCACAGAAGTTGTATTTTATCGCACAGCCCTAATTGAGCTGTCTAGGTTAAAGAAGCAGAATGTTACAGACATGTTTATTATACAAGCACATTGAATCTGAGGCTGGAAAGGAACATTTCTGTAGCTTTGGGTGTAATTTATCTTTGCAAAAGGCAAGAAAAAGGGCCTTTTATCACCCTCTCATTTCAGTGAGTTATGTTTATGGGGTCCTCTTACTGCTGTGTGTCTGGGTGAACTCTAACGTGAAGAGGAGTTAAGTCTCAAATCCTTCACAGTTGAATCTCATTATGTTTTTTGTCCCTCGTTTCCCATCAAGGCATGTGCCTTTGTCACACATACTGCGCAGTTTGGAGTCATTCACACCTGATCTTGCTTGGAGCAGCCATGCGCTGATAGGAAGGCAAACAGTGCACATTGAGATATCTGGAGACATTGATCATTTCAAATAGTATTTTGGTTTCAGTCAAGTTGACATTGGAAACTTTGAGGCTTTTTAGCTTTATTGTTTCTTGTAACTTGTTGGTTCCTTCCCATCTCCATCATTGAGGAGAGAAGCAAAGAGAGGTCTTTATGCTGCTAAATTAATGGTTTCCTTCTCTTTGATGCCTTTCAATCTTAGTATCAGGGAGATAGTAGCAGCCAATAAATGTAAGTATATCCAGATCAGGCATGAAAAAAAAGTATTTTCCTACTTTTTATTCTGTTCTGTACAAAAACAACGAAGAGTAGGCTCTTTAGAATGGGCGCTTTCACACCAAGCTATCCACTTGCCTCGTCTTAACAAGGAGCTTGTGTGCTGGGAGTGTGGATCTTAATATAATTTTTCAAAGTTCAAGTTTATTTTAAGTTATTAGGCAAAAGATTACATGATTTAATTTAAAATACTCACACTTCATTATTATTTATTATTTAGAAAATAAATTTTCAATGGGTATTTAATTTAAATTCATAAAATTAACAACATATAGTGATGAAATAACTTCCCCAGATGTAAAAAATATCGCTCTCATATGCACATGTAATTGTGTTTTGTAGCTAATTCATTCCTCCAATAAACATATTTGGATGGCTATCCTCCAAGAACTTTTCTGAGAACAACCTCCAAACTACCCCCAAAAAATTCCTTTCTTCATTGAAATTGGATTCCAGTCAGGGAAAAACTGTTCATTTACGACAAAGAATATGATACAAGAAAGAATTATATACCCATCTGTGAACAGGATCAGTTTTAAAAATTAGTATGGGACACCTAGCTGGAAGTGATCTTGGAGAAGCTATAGAACATAGGAAATGAAAGGCTATGGGGGGGGGCCTCTATGATGCATCTTCCATGACCGGGTGGGGCTTTGAGTCTCCCACACTCATCTAGATAGCTTCTCACATATACTCTCCCATATACTTGCAGTAACCCCTCATCGATGCTCTGTAAGTAACCCCAATAAAATCAGTGATTCACAAAAAACAAACAAGTATAGATACTGGGGAGATAGCCCATGGAAAAGCTGCTTATTGTGTAAACACGAGGAGCTGAGTTCAGATCACTAGAAGCTCCACAGAACTGCACAATGCTGTAGATGTCTGCAATCTCAGCATGCCCATGGCAACATAGAGACAGGATAACCTCCTGGGAGCTTGAGGGCCAACTGGCCTGGCAAATGTAATAGTGAACAAGAAGAGATCCTGCCTCAAATGGTGAAAGGTGAGGACCAACATCAGAATTGTGCTCTGACCTCACCATGGCACATATGCACTTACATTCAGACGTGCGAACATACAAGAACAATAGGTCGAGATTCTGTGGTGCAATTGCTTTAGAAAATGAACAAGATTGCATTTACTTTAACAGAAGGACTATTAAGATATAATAAGAGAAATTGAATTTAATAGTTAACAATCACATGACCAAAGTCAGGGTTTTAAATCTGTAGGTTATCTCCTCAAAAACTCTTCCCACAACACCTTGTTATGGCAGAAAGTAGTAGACAAAGAAAATGCAATGGAAATTCAAGCACAGTTACTTATACAGCTCTTTCTTAAAACATAACAAATTAAATAAGCATTAAGAAAGGTGATTAATTTCCAAATAATGTATATTTCCCATCATAATACAAAATATAAAATTCAAAAACAATACTAAATCCACTCACAAAGTGCCTATTTTTTTCACTCTGGTTACTGTACACCTGTTTTTTACTCAGATGCTCCATGGACAGGACCAGCAGGTGCAAAGAGGATTATGGCGAGGAGCCCCTGTCTTCCCTCCAGCGTGCCTGAAGCTCTCTTACCTGTAACATCTTTGCTTGGCATTATAGAGCTTCCAGGACTCTGTACTTCCCACTCTCGGCACAGAGCCAGGCTTTTAGTCCCTCCTTCTGGCTTCTTAGGAAAACTGGTTTCCCTATGGTTACAAGGGCAGTTCCAGCAGCAGTTAAAGCTCAGGGTGCTATTGTTCTCAATCATAGGAGAATTGTTCAGAAGCCTTAAGTCATTTTACCCACTCTATTGGCTCAGATGGCATGGACCTGTCCATCTTTGAGCCAATCCCCGACAAGGTTATGAAATCTCCTCTCCTGTCTCTCATCACTTACCCAAAGCAGTGGATGCTAGGGAATGAGCCAGTGTCCACCATACCATCCTCCAAAGCCCAATCCAACAAACACTCTTTACAATGCTTTCCTCCTGATCCTCTCTGTCTGCCTATAGGCCAGAAATAAGCATTCACCACTCATGCTTCCAGCAAACTGGTTCCTTCTGTGTTTATTTTACACTCCACTATGGATATCAAGGAATGATCAGTTCTGTTCTGGTAGTTAGTACACAGCTTCTGCAGGCATCCTATTTACCTGAGGTGGGGCTCTGTACCTTCTCACTACCTCCCCAGACACTAATCACTCAAAATTCCAATTACAAAAGCACCAGAAGTGAGGAATAACATTTTTATCTATAGATTCTCAGGAACAAAATGGAAAGTATATTCATCTCATGTGTCTCAGGATATAGAGCAAGTCCTTTCCAGATCTTTCCAAACTGCCTACTTCCTCTGGCCTCTCTCTCCCTCAGTCAGACAGCCGGTTAGCATTATCTCCACCCCAGGTCCCTCAGTCTAAGTGACTAAATTTTTTGTCTAGTCTTTCAAGGCAGAAGACACTCTCAGCAGGGGATCCTCCTGGACATGACGGCCCTGATGGTCACCATGTTTCTTTCTCCTTTGTGTGTGATCCATGGAGAAGCTACTTGGGCTATTAGCTCACTTACTATTCAAAGAATATCACCTTCTTACTTGTTTTTGTCTTGTCTACCAGCTTCAGTTCTAAAAACAAAAAGTATACCAAAAATAATTATACTATTGGCCCCAAAATCTTTGGTTTATATCCTGACAAAATACACCTTTAGATGTCTGTATTCATTCCAAAAGTCTCCTTATCTATCCCCTTGTCATCAGCAATGTGACATGATTATATTTTACATATGTTCATTTTACATATAGTCATATATTATGTAAGTTTCTGATACATTTGTACACATCTTCCCTGTGATAATGCTGAATGTCTTACAGAACATGTATGCATTAGACGTGGAGCCATTACTAAATGAATCTTAAGGTTCTGTGTACAAGGCTCAGCCTATATAGCTTCCAGTAGAACCCTTCACTCTGGGTCCAGGATCAAATGGGCCAAAACATATCTGGCTTTTATAGACTTTCAAGGCCAGAAAAACCTCATGTAACATTCCAACCTTGTACTGAGCTTTTAGGAAGCAGATCTAATGTCAAACTTTGAAAGCTTCTCTGAGGAGGTAATGGCAGGTTCACTACTCACCCCATCTAGGAAAGTTCCACTTCTAAAGACTTAATGTAAATATCACTGGAAAGGCTTTTTCCATAGGTTCTAGGTAGCAAAACTTTCAAAAGTCATCATGTACATTTGCTTGTGAGCCTTTCAGCTTCAATTTTAAGTGACAATAAAAATTACAACAATGCTAATATCTCCTATTTATTGAGCGCTTACTATACAAAACTGTCATATGCAATTTGCACCATTGCCTAATTTGATTATAATGTTCCTAAATTAAATTTTATATGAGATAGATATGGTTTCTCTCATTGCCATTGGAGGAAATCAAAGCACAAAGAAAATCCTTGTCCAAGACACTAACAGCAAGACTGACACCCATCTCTGAGTAACTTTGGCCCTCTGCTCTACCTGTAGGCTCATTCCACACACCCTTCTGACCAGATCTTCAGCTCTTGCCCAGTGAGTATCTCTGGATATAGATGCTGTCTATTTCCTGGTGAGGAGTCAAATAGAATAGATCTAATCTCCCTGCTGCAGTCTCTATGTGTGGGGTTTAGATGAATCAGCCTAGCTGATTTCCTCCTTGGATTCCTTGCCAGTTCTCTTTTGGGATCCATTATAGAGCCTGGAATTCAACATCTATCATCCTGACTCCACTGTGCACATATTGGTCTAGCTCTCTAGGCCTTCCATACAAGACTTTACTTCCTTTATCACTACAGTTACAGACTGGTTTTTGACCTAAATAGAAAAACCCTGGAGCTGGAAAACTTCACTTCCAAAGGGTGCCAGGATCCCTAAAGAAGTCCAAGGAGCAGAAGGAACAGGCTTCCGTCCACTGCCAAAGATGTCCCATCTTGTCATGGACTGAACACATAAATCTTAAAGGAAAATGAGGTGAAGGGGCTGAGGGTATCAGTTAAAATAAATAAATAAATAAATATAAAGAAAACCAAAGACAAAAGAACAGAAAAACCTTACATTCATTAAAGAGAAAAACACAATCAATTAGGATATCAATAGCCATCATATTTTACACATCTAAATTTAGCAAGAGATTGTCCATTTTTATAATAATATATTCAGTGGGAGCAATTTTTAAGTTTCCTTCTTCTGCTCATTTTTTTGTTTTGCTTTGTTTTTTGTTTTTCAAGGTAGGGTCTTACACTAGCCCAGGCTGACCTGGAATTCACTATGTAGTCTCAGGCTGGCCTCAAACTCACAGCAATCCTCCTACCCCTGCCTCCCAAGTACTGAGATTAAAGGCATGCCCCACCACATCCAGTTTCTGCAGGTTTTCAGATGTGTGTGCATGTGTGTGCATGTGTGAAAATGCAGGTGAAAGTGTTCGTGTGTTCTCAGGCATATGGAGGACAGAGGGCATCCTGTGGTGTTATTTCTTTAAGACAGGTTTTTTCATTGGCCTTGTGATGACCAATTAGGCTAGACTAACTAGCCAGCAAACTCCAGATTCTACCTGTCTCTGTTTCTTCAGTGATTGGATTATAGGCATTCACCATCACATCCAGAACTTTTTGTCAATTCTTGGGATCCAAACTCAGGTTTCTGTTCTGAAAAGCACTCTACTCAGCCATCTTCCCACCCTACAGAAGGTATTTTATTTAGCTAAAAAAATAATGGAGATCTTAAAACTCTGCCTTACTAGGAAATTTTGCTATGACCAAAGTTACAAAGAAGCCTAGAACCATAAGGATATGTAAGTTTGAAAAGAGATGAGTTGAGAACAGAGGGCAAATATATCTTATGAGATCTGGAGTTGTGCTTCAAGTTTCAGAAAATGCAGAAGGGATATAGAGTTTTCAGAGATAGTCCTCTGGGCAGAATGCACACACAACCATTGGAGATAGAAGTTGGATGGGTTCAAAAAGAACTGTGATGACCTGGTACAAAAATGACTGCTACGGGATCTTGGAATAACACCATAAGAATTAAATTATCCTAGGATTTCAGGAGAAACTAGAATAAAATATTTAGGACAATACTACTAAGAGGAGAAAACAGTGAAATAAACAAGTAAAATTCATAATGATATGTGTAAGCATATGTCTCAGTAAAGGAAAAACTTCAAAGTGTTTCTGAAGTATCTACATTGTATGTGACTTGTCCACTGACACAGTCCCCATGCCTTAGTTACTATGTATTCATCTCTGAAATAGATAAAAGCAAAAAGCGGTCTTGAATCCTAAGCATCAGTGCTAGGGTTGAATGCTACAAAAGAATACAGAGAGTGAGGGTGGTGAGAATCTGAACTGGGGAGAGCCAGAAATTCACTGAAGTCAAGAGGTGATAAGCCAAACAGTGAATTATCAACAAGGCAGGCAGGCAGGCAGGTTTCCAGAAGGATTGAACATCAAGGGGCAGGCAAAGGCAGGGAGGTAGGCAGACAGAAGGCAGACAGCAGGCAGGCAAAGCCTTAAATCTCCTGGAGAGTCAGGCAAGCTCAGGGTCAGAAAGCAAGGAGGGAGGCCACTTCTGGGGAAGTGTAACTAACAGAGAGCAAAGAAAAGCCCTGGGCAAGCAGAGCAGGGCCAGGAGTTTCACAGAGGGAATGGAGAGGGCAAAGTTAGGAACAAGACATTGATAAGCATGGAAAAATTGACATCTTAGTTGTACCTGTATGTTCAAAGCCAACAGAAACTGAAAATTTATTCTAACAGCATGGCAAACCCACTGGACACTGAATTCTGAAGTTTTCTCATATTGTATCATTCAGTGTACTTTTTAGTAAATACACACATGACACTTTACTGGGACACGTCTTCTCAAATGACCAATGACTCAAGTTATCATTTTAAGAAAGTTTTCTGCTCCTTCTGAAGGGATCCAATATTTCTTACACATTAGTACATAGAATATAGGACTAAGAGACTGTAAAACACTTCTGAAATTCTAAATTTGTGCACAACAGCCTCCTCCCACACATTTACACATGGCTTTCAGATGTTTAACATCTGTACTCATTCATTTTATGGGACGAAAAAAATGGCTGAATTGAAATTAATATAGCCATGGGTTTTATGGATTTGAAGAGACTAAAATATATTCCCACTGAAGACAAAAAGCTAGGAGTGTACTTGCACCTGAAGGGTTTGTATTTTAAGTATCAGCATAATGTAAGGAAAGTTCCCAAGCCACAAATCAGAGACCTAGAAACCACTCTCTGCTGTGCAACTTAGTTACTATTTTACTTACTCCTCAAGACTGCAGTTGCCTTACTTTAAAATAACAAACATTACTTATTTAGCATTAAAATTTTATTTCCAGGAATAATTATTCTAAGTATTCTAGGGATAATGATTAGAATGCATTTCCAAGAAAGGACATGGGTTACCTTTTTCTGCAAGTTTTTTAATGTTAGGAAAAGAGTAAAATATAAAATCATGAAAGTACAAAAGGACTAACAGAGATTCATTGTCGTATTTGACTACAGCTTGGGAGGAAGATTTTTTTTAGACATGATGCAACATCCAAAGGAAAAATTGATAAATATGAAAATATAAAATTCTGCAGCAAAATATATTGTAAGGCAGCAGACATAAGGTTTAAATCAAATTAGTAAAAATGTATCACTGATCACAAGGAAAGAACCTCTGTACTACACAAAAAGCTTTACAAATCATTGAGAAAAATGGCATGAGCACCACAGTAAAGCAGCAGAAGCCATGAGCTGGAAATGCATTCTAGAGATGAAAGGATGAGGACCAGAAGTTCAAGGACATCCTGAGCTACATTGAGTTCAAGGCCATTCTGCACTACAGGGTACTCTGGGGTTTTTTGTTTTTTCTTGTTTATTTGTTTGTTTGTTTGTTTGTTTTAAGTCCTCGTTCTTTATCTCATTGTATAATTGAAAAGGAAAAACAAAAGTGAATTTGTTTACACTATTAGTAAACAGGAAAGAGAAATACTACAGGCAAGAAATGGAAACTGCCCAGTAGTTACTGAGTCAGCTGAAGAGGTTCTCAGCACATTGAAATTGTCTCTTCATAGGAAGCCAGGGCCTTAAAACTCCTATGTGCTACTCACAACCCTCCCCCATGATTCCCAGCCATTCCACAATGCAGCCACCCAGATCCCCACAAGCTGGTATCCTTTGACTGGTATCCTTCCAAAAGACTGGAACAGGGCCTCACGGGGTATTGAATATTTTGAAGATCATCTTCCAGAGTCACGTATATTTTCATTTTATTCCTTTTCACTAATTTTACTTTTTTGTTTTGGTATGTGTGGTGTGGTGTGTGTGGTTTGTATATGGCATATGTATGTGGTGTGGTGTGTGTGTGCTCTGTGCATGGTGTGTGTTGTCTGCACATTTATGTGCCTATTTGGCACCTGTGCACTCACTTGAAGGGGCCATAAGAAAACACTGGTTGTCCCCTCCATCATTCACCCACCTCTTTTTCCTTGACATGGAGTTTCTTATTGATTCTGAAGTTTGTTGATTCTCCAGTAAAGCTTTGCTCCCCACAGAACTCAGGTTACAGGTGTGTGCATGGTGTCATTGATGTTGACGTGGGTCCTGTAGATTTGAGCTTGGGCCCCTTTATGTTGTGCAGGAAGCACACTTAACAGCTGAGCCACCTCTCCAGCCCAGCTATTACTTTTGAACATACTAAAAATCTCCTGATTTTTCACCATCTATCACCACCATTACTTACTTTACTTTGGTACTTACAGATCCTAGGTACTCATCCTAACTGTTCTCACACCTATGTCCCTGCTCTGTGACACCTGTTCTGTCTTCCTACAGCTACATATACCTGACAATGATAACTAACTCCCTCGAGCTTTGATCAAAAGTTTATTTCTTCCTATGTTTGCCAATAAAGCTTGGAATTTAGATGAATTGTGTCACCTAGAAACTTGCCAATGGAGGAAGATGGGGATCTTGCTTTGTGGCCTGTGTACTAACTAAGAGAAAAACAGAAATCTCCATTTCTTTACCTGTTGTATATAACTAATACTCCTTTTTTTTTCATCTTTAACTTTTCCATCACTGACTTTTCTGTCCTGCTCTTTATATCCCTGTGTGGGGTGAGACATTTCCCTCCCTGCTTTTACATTCTTACCTATCCTGACTCCTTTTGCAACTCTGATCTGTCCCCTCATTAAATTCAGAATCCACACCAGGTTTCCATTTTGATTGACTGAGTGACTTTTTTTCTTGTGACCATGCTTATCAGGCATTGAGTAGTAATAAGAATTTACTCTAATATGTTCACAAGACTTTGCTATTCAACAGGAAGTTACTTATTGGTCATCACTGCCATGCAAATAAGAAGGCAGTTCCCATTTACAAATATCCATGAAAAAAAATTCAGTAGATAAAACATTTTAAATCAATGTCCAGACATATTTAATCTCAAAGCACAGTTCAAAAAAAAAATAATGTGGGCTTGTATTATCTGGTAACTACATCAAATTGAAGCCCAGAATATAGATCCTGAGTCCCTAAAGCCTACAAAGCCCCCGAGGTTTCCTTTCTCCTACTCATTAGCAGGAACTCTTCAGTGGTTCGAGGGATCAACTAGAAATCTATAGCAATAAAGCTGGTGCGGAGGCCATCCTGGCAGGTGAGAAATTAAGACAGGAAGTGAATCCTGTGGGCTTTGAAATAATGAGGAGAAATGGCAAAACCAACCACAGTGGGTAAAGGGCATGAACAGCTAAAGAGTCTCCATGGGTCATCATTGGAAAACATATTATTTCAGTATATATTCTCTTGATTTAGTGCCTGCTGCCTGAGGTCTGTGGTACCACTCAAGCTAATAAATCATTGCTCTGGATGACAGCCCAAGCACCTGTGTTTTATCATACAGCAGGAAACCTTGTAAATTACCAGGAGAAGCAACTAGTGACCATGCAGCCGAGCTAGGAGAATCAGTCAAAGCCTCAGTCCATTAAGCCCATTTCATTTTATTTTCAGGTGCATTAAAAGAAATGGGGAACACAGCAAAAGATGAGCCCAGCCTTTTGATTAGTGTTTAATGAGAATGACACAGGGCTGCTGCAGCAGACTCCTAATGGCCTACAGATGGAACATGTCCACATAGGGGCCCCACCTGCTTCCGCCTGCCCATTGGCTGTGCTGCGATTTAGCATATCAAAGCAACAGGACCACTTGAAGAGAGAGGTTTGTGGCAGGCACAGAACCCTTGCTTTGTGCTTTTGTGCCTTTGAGCTTTGTTTTCCAGAGAAACTCTGCTTCTGACTTCATTGGATGGACGTGGCACACTTTCTAAACTTTTGATTCTATAACATTCCTGATTCCTCTCCAACCAACTGTCCCCTGACACATGTGGGGCTAAAGTCAGATATATATTTCTTAGAGAATTTATCAAATAAGTGTTCATTGAAACTCCTTCTATCTTTTTATGATGGTGTCTGTATACTTCAACATTCTCTAGAGCCAGAGGTAAAAGGAAGTTTGAGATTAAGGGATATATTTAACACCTCACTTAATGGAGTCACCAGCCATAAAACGCATAGCCACAGGAAACAAGTGTTTTTTTTTCCCCCAGTCATTTTGTGATTCACAGTTTCTTGTAAAAGAAAATCTAGTGCTTCTAACTTAGGTCAAGATGACATGTAACTGTGTGGAGCCAAGTTACTATCCCTGTTGTTATAACCAAATGCCTAACAAGAACTCCAGAAGGGAGCATGCATTCTGGGAGTTATGGTAGGAAAGGCATGGTGGCAGAAGCCTGAAGCAAGGGCCATGGTGCACCTGCAGTCAGGAAATGAAAAGTAAACAAAAGTGGAGCCAAGCTATCAGACTGTAGGGTCTGTCCCCAGTGACTCACTTCTTCCAGCAAGGCTTCCCTTCCTCAAGAGTCTGCAATCTTCCAAAACAGTGCCACCAGGGGACCAAATATTAAAACAAATAAGCCTATGGTGGGGCATGGGGGGAGGACATTACACATTCAAACCACACCTAGGGATTATTTGTGTGGAGTGGATATATGCAGTGCAATTCTGAGGTCACAATCCTTGATCTGGAAAGATTCTGAATAATCTGTCAGGCTTCCAGACACAAAGCCACCATCCCAGATGTCATTATGGCAGCTTTTGGAAGTGAGGAGGAAGAGAGCTGTGATTATGTCTAATTGTCAGTATTTGGAATAGCCAGATGGCCACCATTCAGCAAAACCAGCAGCTCTCTTTTCCCTGTCATTCCTTTGGAAACTGTGAGCTGGACAAGGACAGAGGATGAACACAGATCTCCCCTTCACACCATCCCTCCCCACTGAATATGCAGAGGAATTCCACTGGCAAAGCTTATAAAATGATCCCCACTTGGTGCCTCTTGGTAAGTGGCTACTCAAACAGTTAGCAATTATTTGGGGAGAAGTCCTGCCATTTCCTGGGTAATTTTTATTCTGTGTGTCATCCATCCTCTATCATTGTCTCTTTACATGCTGTCTGATATTTCTGGCAATGCCATTGCTGGGGTGACAGAAAGAAGCATCACCCATCAGCATCCCCCTCCCTGTGGGCTGTTCCAATGGCTCTTCAACCACAGCCAGGAGAGTAGGCACTCTATCAGCTTCCACCTCTCAAAGCTGTCGGCCCAAGATGATGGATCTACAAAGGGATTTAAGAGCTTTATAAGCAAATAATGGTGCCTCCAAAGCACATATTAGCTGGGCAAACAATATGCCTTAACTCAGCGTGTGCCCATGCATATTTACTGATGCTTGTTTGCCTAAGATAATGAAAGAACACCAAAGACCCTTCTCCACTGGCATCTAAATGCACATGCAGAAACATGGGTTGATTTAAAGTTTTAATTTTTTCTTGGGATATGAGAGAGTCATTATTTGGATTAATTTAGTGTGATGGTTAAATTTTGTTGTCAACTTGACCTGTTTAGTAATCTTGGGTGAGTCTCTGAGGTTGATTACAGGAAGGCAGCCTTCGCAGTAGGGAGCAGGATGTGAGGAAGTTCAAGGACAATAGAAACAGCATCCCTTCCTGATAGGGCAGTGCAGGAAGGATGTTCCAGAGACTCAGGAAGTTAAGTCTGGGAAAGAGTTGAAAGACCCCACCCTAAGGCTATATAAAGGAAATTGCTCCTTCCCCCTGCCTCTTTTGCTGGTGTGTGTATGGTGCTGGTGGTGCTTTCTCTCTCTCTCTCTCTCTCTCTCTCTCTCTCTCTCTCTCTCTCTCTCTCTCTCTCTCTCTCTCTCTCTCTCTCTCTCTCCTTGGACCTGTGAAAGGGGGCAGCCTCTTTCACCATTATGGAACTTCTGGATCTGTAGCTTCAACCTTTTTCTCCTATAACTGTGCCTAGTTTGGAGGTTTATCCCAGGGGTGTGTGGCTGACTTACAAAGCTTAGATAACCCATAGTACCTTGTAGGAGAGATGTATCCCAGGTTAGAAACTCTTATCAGTATATGTTTATGTGTGTGTGTTTTTCATGTGCACGTGAGCGCGTACACACATACACACACAAATGCATGGAAGAAAGCATACTGTTAATGGATTTCAGTATATTCTAAATTTTCCTAAGTACTGAATAAAGTTAATAAAACCCGTTAAAAGACATATCTATGGACATAAAAGAGTATGGAGTCCAGCAAAGTTTCATAATACTGTGCTGTCTCAATGCTGGAACGCAGACTAATAGTATATTTCAATTCCTGACTGTTCATAGAACAAACTGTTACTCATATTCCTGTGGTAATCAGTCCAGGTGGGCAGCAGTTGAATTCACCTTTCTAGACTTTTACATTCTTAAGGTCTTTTCTTCAGTAAAATATTGGTGAAGATTATTTATAAAGACATCAGGATCCTCCCTCAATTTCTTCTTAGATTGATAAACACAAGCACCAGATGATGAAAATTTCCTTTACTTAGGTAGTTTGAGTTTAAAAGTTTCATTAAAATCATCAGTTGGCATTGAAGGGCATCCAGATTGGAAAGCAAAAAAGCAAACTGCTTTTATCATAGAGTAAGTAATTATGAGTTAAAAAAATCAAAGGGGATCTACAGAAAAGCTACTACAACTAATAAATTAATTTACCAAAACACTGACATGAGTTAAGTATAAAAAATTATTTGCATGTCTAGCAACACTAGCAACAAACAACTGGAGGCAATAATTTAAAAATTAATACCATTTACAATACTGTCAAATTCATGACAATGCCATACTGAAATAATGATGGATGAAAAGATAAGTGGAACAGAAGAGGGTTCAAAAATATTTCAGACACAAATCCAAAGCCCATTAATGAAGAAAGACTTATCTTTAACAGCACTGGAATAGCTATGCAAATGACTGAAAAAAAGAAGACGGATCTTGACTCCTTCCTGATTCAGTGCACAAAATTAATTTGAAATGAATTATAGCAAGATTACAGCTAAAATTCCAAAGGTTTATGAAGAAAAGAACAGAATACTTTTATTAATTGAAGTAAGAAAAGCTTTTGTAAAAACAAATAGTACTAACTAAAAAATACTAGATCCTTCAAAATTTAAAACTAATAAAAAAAAATACTATTAAAGCAAATTAAAATTGTAAAAGCCACAGGGTGGAAAGGAGTATCCTGAAGCATTGCCCCACCCCTGAGACTGACTGATGATTTATAACCCCACGGTAATATCATCAACCCCAATGAGGAGGACCCTCAGTGGAATGGGGGGGAAGGGGGATGGGCCCAACACACAATTTATTTACACAGTAATGTTTATAATTAATAAAAAAAATGGACAAAAAAATAAATAAAAACCAAGCCTCAAACTGGGAGAAAATCTTGTATGACCGATAATTTATATCCTGACCATTCATAAACTTGAGGATAGACAATACAAATTTTAAAATAGGAAAGCGAAAGCAATTGGAATGCACTTGTCACAAACACAAAATCGCTAATAAGCAAATAAAAGGCTATCCAACATCACAAGTGATAGGAGCTGCAAAGCAAAAATCATTGTGAGATACCATTTCAAATACACTAGGTGGTGATGGAAATCTTCTCTATTTTGCTGGGTCACCTTTGCCCAAAGTCACTGGTCTGCACTTAAATATTTTAATGTAAACAAACCTTATTCCAATAAAAAGGGAAAATGAAAAAGAAGAAAAAGGAAAACAATTCGAATGGAAAATATAGAAGGTTAATTCCATATTGTTTATGCCCCAAAGCATAGAACATCATCTCGTATCTAATTGCAAATGCTAATATCTCTAATTACTCATCAAATAGTTGTACCCACTTTTTCAAGTAAGCACATTCAATAAACCCTGCCTTGTGACCTATGAAGATACATTTTACCATCACCACCCAGTGTATTTGAAGTGTCACTTTACAGATGACAAAACTAAGGCTTGATAAGGTGGAACCTATGGATTGTCTACAATGCACTTGTTTAGGGTCTGTGAGTAGGTTCAGTTCCTATGTTTGAATTAACAGAAATATTGATCAGAAAAAGCTACTTTGCATCTAAGAGGTGTTGGGTTTAAAATAAATAGCATATGTTGCTCTGATGAATTCCAAGAATCAATTATGATGATTATCATGGCACTTTGCTTTGCCACACACTAACCATATGTCAGGCATCTTCCAATGTCAGTTTGAGTTCACTACGTCTTCACAACAACCCTGGAAAACGGGTGATGCAACCCCCTTTTTTACAAATGAGGAAACTGAAGTAGGAAGAATTTCAGTCATGGATCAGCATACAGAGCAAGTGCAAGGAAGAGATCATCAAGACACTAGAGAATAGCACACAGAATAAAGAGAGGCAGCATTGGGGATGTTTACTCCTAAATAAAATATTAAATTAATTATAGGAACCACAGGTAAAACAGAGAGAGTTAAGGAATAGAGCCACATGTGTTGCACCTATACTCACCTGTATATTAAGGGTGGTCAAAGAAAAGTGCCCAGGATGAACTTAATTATCAGATAAAAGAGGTTTCCAAGTGTCTGCAACATAAAGCTGTACATAAGGATGAATTCTTTCCAACTGAACTAACTTCAGTCCCATGGGGAGCAGAGACCAGAGAATCACCAGGAATTGCTAGTCAGTCAGTCTGACAAAAAAAAAAAGACAGTAGCAGGTTCAGTGAGAGACTCTGTATCAAGGAAACACTTGGACATCCAATGTTCTCCTTCCATATACTTGCACCTTCACACATACACATGCATTATTACACCACACACACACATACACAGCTCAGTAATGACATAGATTATTACAATACAATGTGCTTGATCATTGCAGGATGAAACAATACTGCGTCAATTATTGTTTTTTGTCTCAATTATGTATGTGATGTGATGTGTGTTATAAACATGCGTGTACATCAAGACGCCTGTATCCCATGCATGTGTGTGCATAGGTCAGAGCAGAACGTCACATGTCCTTCTCTTATCACTGACCTGTGTATTTCATTGAGAGATGCTGTTCGTTAGTGAGCCCCAGTGATTTCTCCAGTCTCTGTCTCCCCCCTGCACTCCCACTGCAGACTGGGGTTACAGTTGTACATCATGGGTTCTGGGGAGTCAAACTTAGTGGTCTCTGGCCCAAGAGGCCCTCATGCTTGAGCAGCAACACTCGAAACCACCAAGTAATCTACCAGCCTTCTCAATCATCATGTAACTGGAAGAGAGACCTTATATAACCAGGTACATCTTTAACATGAAACATGCAAGTATTTCCCCTCTGTAAATGCCAGTACAATATCTATATAAAAAGTGGTGCTGGAGGTGGCATGGTGATTAGGGGTATAATTGCTGCAACTGCTGATGGAATTACTCATATTCCTCTATGCTACTTTTTCTAATTATCTTGGTTTAATGAAAATGTGTGTTTCTTCATGGAGCAGGATGTGGCTGTCATTTGGCTCCCTGCCTGGGATAATGCACAGTGTCTGTCCCTCAAACAAACATAGAGCAGAGAGGTCACCACTTGTTTGCAGGAAGAAGAGGTTTCTGGAACACAAGAAGCAATTTAAATGCATGTCATGTACATCCTGCAGAAGCTCACAGATGGGTTTCATCGGAAGAAATATAACAGTAGGGGGGACATTATCCTAGAAGGAGACCAATAGCTGAACAGTGTTCAGACCTTAATGAGAATGACTTGTAAACATAGTACAGAGATTTCACACTGTTTGTCCATTCTTATTCTAGTCTCTGACTCAAACGTGCATTCAAACAACACCATTTCTCCTGATTTTGTTATACTCTTGATGACAAGAATGAGGCATACAGGGTGGTTGTTTAAACTTAATGAAAATGCAGTGCTTCTGAAATCTATTTCCATCACATCTTCCTTCCCTCTCTCCCTCCCTCTCCTCTCCTCTCCCCATGTATTTTTAAAACTTTGGAAACTTGACTGGTTATATTGTTCATTTATTTATTAGCTGACTAAATATCAATTGAATAAACTAAACAGACTATAGAGTCCCTCAAAACACGCATCTAGTATTTTTCTGGGTTTAAAAGGTGCTTGGTAAACCCAGAGAGTTATTGTGATCATGATCATACCCATTGGGCATCAGTGATCATAAGCAAGAGAGATATTCTATTGTCAATACAAAAATGATATTAGGAAAGTAATAAAATTAGAGGAATTCTTTTGATTCTTCAGATCTGTTTTCAGGGCATGTATTAGTTTTCTATTGTTGCTGTTAATAAGTTACCAATGAACACACTGGCTTAGCACTTGGCAAATTGATTATCTGCAGTTCTGGAGGCGCTCTGTCTACAAAGGTCAGAAAGGATGCTGCCTCTCCAGAGGCTCCAGGAGAGAGCTTGTTTCCCTGCTTCTTTTCCATGGGTAGCAGAGTCATTCCAGCTTCTGCTTTTGTCATCCTGTCCGCTCTCTCTTACCTCCCACTTAGGAGCCTGTCCAGATAACGCAGGAAATCGCTCAGGGTTTCAACTCTGAAGCCCCTGCCTATTGAAAATTTCTCATCTAAATCCATTTCTTCAGGATTTTTTGTGATGTGTAGGCCTTGCTCTCTTCAGGAAAGCTTTAAGTCAATAGGAATCCCTATAGCTTTCTCTCTGGGGATGTTTTTCATTGTTTCTAGGAATAGGTTTGACTCAATAACAGCCCCCATCTCACCCTTTTGTCATCAGTTGTAATTAGTAACAAGATGATCAACATTAAGGTAGAAATATCGGGCTCATTGGGAGTAAACGCTACGCTGTGTTTCTTGTATTTTGTACTCTGCTCTACCACTACAGGCATTCATGTAAACGCCAATACTCAAAGACAGATATACAGCTCCAAGGTAATAAAAGAGTTCCTCAAGCAAGAAAGCAATCTCTACTTTGGAGAAGACTCGGCTCTTCACATATCTTTCTTCAAATATTTCCATAGGGTAAGAATGGGGCAAGAGGATAGTAATATGATTTGTTTCCAAAATCATGTCCTTTCTACTGTGAATGTGTCCATGCTTAAGCATGACTTTTTCCATTTTACCAACCATGTTCAGTTCTATAGGTCTATTGACTATTGCAAGATTAGTTATTCAGCTCAAGCAAGCTTAGATGCACACAAGTCCTCATCCTACATAAAAGTATCTTGGGTTAAATAATTGCACAAAGAAACAGAACCAAAACTTATAACTGAACTTCTACACCTTTCTTTCAATGTTTCTTCCCCTTAACCCACGTAGTATCTCAGGTGAATAGACAGAAATTATTGGTGACACCAATCTTGTGAATGCAACCCAGCACTTCAGGATTTTTCATGATAAGTAATCCATAATAATGCTTATGGGATATTTCCAGTTAAAAAGGAAGTTTTCATTTACAAAATGTATTATTCTTCATGAACAATGTGCCTCCCCCAAACAGTAATTTGAACAACTCACTTATCTATTGTGTGAAAACTAAATATCCTCTTTTTAAAACTTTATTTCAAAAACTGGTGTTAGAAATCTTTACTCGTCATCAATAATGTTTCTTATCCTTGCATTTTCAAAGTGAATTTTACTTCAAAAATACTCTCAAAAGATAGTTATGCATTTTAACTGAAAAACACTAGATCTTTAAATTTCAAAAGTCCTTCATTTAGCTTTCTCCAAATCAGACTTTCTTATAGTACTCAACTACCTAGTGACATGTTTTGGTCTTAAATAAGCTTTTACTGATCCCAGGCAGCAGCATTTGACAAACAAGTTTAGCATTGAAACCAACAGTTGCAATTCAGTAGAAAGAAGTTCTCTCTTTTTCATTTTAATAACATTTCTGCACGAATTCCGAAGCAATGGGGTCCCTGTTATTCTGGGAACAATGCTCATTACTCATGTCTGCCGGGGCATTATTGGATGTATACTTTGGAATAAAGAGGGCTTTTACAATGTCTAATATGATGTCCTTTGCAATCTGTTATTAGCCTGTGCATCGCCTTGCCAGTTAATCATCCCATTATAGATTTGAGAAATCTGACAACCCAGAGGGATTGAAATTCAGTGTGCTACGAGATTAGAAACAGCTATATGAAAACGAAGGAAGGAGAACAAATGTGGGAGATGGGCCCATACAATCAAGGATTGAAAGATTTTGTTTCAGAGAGCTCTTGATAGTTTTACCTGAAGGAAAAATAAATAAATAAAAACAAGAGCAACACACACACACACACACACACACACACACACACACACACACACACACACACACACACACATATAGGTTGACAGAAAAGGCTGGGGGGACCACAGGTGGGGAATAAAAGCTTCAGCTTTAGAGCACTTTTTGGAAGCTACCCAACATAATTAAAAATCAAATGAAGACATACATCAGCTCTCTGTTTACTTGCCCTGCCATTTGAGAGCAGAAGAAGCTGAGGCATTGCGTCAGAGCCGCCCCCAGACTGCACAGTGCCATTAATCTCACCACTTGTTAAGGTGGTACAGTTGGTGCCCTGGCTTTTACGTACTCTGCTGCCACCTCCAGGAAACCACGCTCACAAGAATACCCCAGCCTGAGGTGACTGCAGCCCCAGAAAATGCCCTGCAATGTATTAAAAAAAAATCCTAAAACTCAAAATATTTGCAACTATCCATTATTGATTTAAAAATAAAAATCACACTACAATGAAACTTTCATTACCAAAATGACAAATTCAGGGGAAAAAGCCATAGAAATAATACTTCTAATTTCCATGCTGTTAAAGACAATAAAGAAAGCATTTGTCATGAATGTTTGATTACTAGAACCATTCCAAACATTTATGGTGAATTGATCTGCACTGATGATATTGAATTAACATAAATTCAAATCCTTTTTAGTGAACGAGTTCTTTGTAAGAGACAGTGAGCACTGAAATTGCATTTGCTAGTGCCAAAATAAATCAAGAAAAAACAGAGCTGAAGACAGGCAAGAACTTGTGCTTTTTGTAGAAAACATTCTAAATCAAGGTGGGGGGGATGAGATTTTTTAATTTACCAAACTTTTGTCTGTAGGGTGGTTACTGCAGGAACAGCCCTCTTTGCTCTCCCATGTATGTATGTTTGTGTGGGAAAGGGGATTGACTATTCTTAACAGCTGTCTGGGAAAGCTCAAGGTATGTTCAGCCATAAACAAGCAGCAAGTGTTCTGAGGTTCAGTAGCATACATAATCCACAGAATGTTCACAGTGTCCAAATGCAGAGAACACTAAGAATTTGGGTGGGCCAGAACAAAATGCCAGGTTTGGTCTTGATTCTGTTTGATCAAAAATATATAACACATAGCTGGGGAAATGGCTCAGTAGTAAAAGGCACTTGTTTGGAAAACCTGACAGCCCAGGTTTGATTCCCCAGTACCCACGGAAAGCCAGATGCACTAAGTTATTGCAATTATCTTAAATGGGTTTGCAGTGGCAAGAGGCCCTGTGCACCCACTTATTTATTCTCTCTCTCTCTCTTTCTCTCCTTGCAAATAAAAATAGTTTTTAAAAATCTATAACACAAAACATATATATAACACAATGACTACAGAACTCATTATTTTACAGGTAACAATCCTTGCATGCAGAGTATATACCTACATTTAACATAAGTTTCAGGGCTGGAGAGATGGCTCAGAGGTTAAGGCAATTGCCTCCAGTGCCTAAGGCCCAGGGTTCAATTCCCCAGGACCCACATAAGCCAGACCCACAAGGTGGTGGCCCTGGTGCGCTCTCTCTCTCTCTCTCTCTCTCTCTCTCTCTCTCTCTCTCTCTCTCTCTCTCTCTCTCTCTCTCTCTCTCTCTCTCTCTCTCTTTCTGTGTGTCTGCTTAAAATGAATAATATATATAAAGATAACTTTCAGTAACAGTCTATAAAACAATACTTACTCTGGAAAAGATATATTCTAAATAATCATACAGGAAAAATAGACTTGTTAATATCCCTTTAGGAAACTCTTAACTCATAGATCGTCTATGATCAAATTAGAATATTTTATTCCTTTTTACTCTACCATATTGTAATGGACTTATACAGAAACAACATCTTATTTATGTGTATCTCTAAGGTAGTCACCAGGCCCTCAAATAAAAGTGTTACAAATTGATGCTAATCATTTTCCCAATCTTGCCATTAAACAATATTTGTCAGGTGTGATGAAGCAAACTTGGGAGGCAGGAAGATTGAAAGTTCAAGGTCAGCAGTGGGCTACTTGGTAAGATGTCTCAAAATACAAAATAATATAATTTTTTAATTAAACCATCTAATAATTGACAAAACAAATCAAAATAAGAGATTTTTTCTAAAGAAAGAACACACAAAACAAGATCAAAAAAAAAATATCAATGAAAGATTCCTCTACAGTATAAAGACCTTGACTCAGAAAACAACCAGGTGAAATTAACCAAGAAATGACAGAAAAGGACAGCATGTAAGTCCTGCACAGACACGGTAGCTTATGCAACATACAAACTAGACCACTAGACTTTTTCTGAAAACTTTAGAAGCTTATGGAAGAATAAAGATGAATGGCTAATAAATTAGAAAATTATACAAGCCTTTCCTTTCCCATAAGCATTTAAGTCAAATTTTTTAAATTATGATTTATTTATTTATTTATTTATTTATTTATTTATTTATTTATTTATTTATTTATTTATTTATTTGAGAGAGTCGGTTAGAAAGAGAATGGCTGCACCAGGGCCTCCAGTCACTGCAAACAAACTCTAGAGGCATGCACACCTTGTGCATCTGGCTTACATGGGTACTAGGGAATTGAACTCAGGTCCTTCTGTTTTGCAGGCAAGTGCCTTAACCACCAAGCCATCTCTCCAGTCCCATTTAACTCAAATTTACTTTATAGAGTGGCATATAGCAAATCTGATAATGAATAACTCATATTACTTTTTCTGTCCTGTGTCTTAACAGTGGACCAAAGGCAAGGATATGGTGTTCATCTTATCACCAATTAGTCCAAGACATAATGACATACATTCATGGCTATCACCTGCCCAGAGAATAGTCCTTCTCACAGCCCTGCCAGTTGGAAAATTTCTGCAAATGGAGCCATGTTGAAGAAGTGAGGGAAGGGGTCACTTCTTGTCTTAATATGACAATTAATCTTTGTTCCATTGAACCCAAAGAATAGGAAAGGGCAGGGCCTTACAATGCAGATACACAGGGTGCTCCATTTGTTATAGAAAGAAAATTGATATCTTAATGCTGAGGCATGATAAACACACCTTTTAATATATCAGCAGCACAATAGAGCCTGTTCCCTAAGACAAGTGCACAGCTAAATGGCGAAATCTGTTTCTATTAAATATACATTGGCATGCCCCAAAGCTACATCCCAAAGTGCAAATTTTCAGGATTCGTAACATAAGACTTCTATGAGCTAACAGAATTCTCCTCAGGTATCCTATAACGTCCTCATAAACTAATTATGTGGAAGGGAAATTCAGTCTAGAAAACAATTTATCATTACTAATTAAATTCCCTTTTCTTTTCTGTACACCATCATATTCATCTACTTTTAAAAAATCAACAATTGCATAGACCAGTTTGGAGCAGTAAGGAAATGTATATCAAATGCTTATAAATATAAAAGTGCTAAAACAAATTTTAGTAAGTTGAATATGGATTTCCCCCCAAATTTCCCAGACTCTCCAGGCCACCACAGTACACATTTAAACCAATGGTATTGTAGAAATTAACAAATTTGGCAAAATCAACATTTCTCAGGATGAAGCCACAGGAGACTGACTCTGATGGCGTCCATAGAATGGACTGAGTATTGCAAGTGTAGAGAGACTCAGATCACTGGGAAAATAAGATGTTGTATCAGAATGGGCAATATGGGCTCATGGGGTTTCCTGTGGCTGGGGGAATAATGGATTCTAGCAGCGGCACCATGATTGGCATTTCTAAGCAGATCAGTAGTGAGAATGACAAACTATGACCATCACCTTTTTCCTCACCAGCCTTCTTCTCCCACAGCCCCCTCCTCTGCTGCAGGCTGCATCTGTTCTGCTGAACAGCTAGAAGGGTTGGCTACTGAGGAAAATCTGTGCAGGAAAAGAGGTGGGATAAACACTCCTCATGAAGTCGTCTTTGAAATTCTTAAGCGCCTCAGTCCTTTTGAATATAGTTTGTGTTGAAGCTGTACAACAATCCAATTTCCAAGTATTGCTTTGAGCCTCACTCATCCCTGATCATAACCTGTAGCTGATTCTCCCAATCTTGTCTTGATTCATAAAATAATTGTTTAACTGGCTGTCTTCTGTGCTTATGGCACTCAGTGGTTTTCAGTGATCTTTGTTAGGTTTGAAGTACTACTGTCTTTGTATTTGTGTATTTTCCTACCCTAAGATTTTTTTCTATATATTTTATTCATACCTATAGTCAGAATGTCATTTATTTGAAAGAGGTCTTGAAAGCCATTGAAATCATATTGGGAATGTCGCCCAGAGCACTTAACTACCATTTGAAAGGGCCAGCATTGCAAAAAAAAAAAAATCATAATGACTACCAACTTTGAATCTTTTTTAATAAAATATATCTTTGTTAGCCATATTTACATACACTGAATGAGCAAATAATGTGTTGATGTCCCCAGTTCCCCGATTTCCCTCTTCCCTGTCCCCAATCAGATGGGTATCCTCCTCCATGAGCAAACTGAATCAGTACATGGGGTAGGAGGTTATGGATAGCCTAGGAGTCAACCCAGTTCCACCCCCCTTTATATGTTACTGAGGGGGGCCATGTCTCTGGATATTCTCCCCCATCATGGCTCTTACAATCTTTTCACCCCCTCTTTCGCTCAGTTCACTGAGTGGGTATTAAGGCTGTTTTATTGTTGAGGTCTTAGGGGCCTCTGTGCTTCTGCTTTGGGTTGTGTTCAAGAACTTGGTGTCTGTCTGGCTTATCCTGTGTTGATTGGCTGTCTTTATAGGTCTCTTGCTTATCCCACCACTCTCTGTGGGGTTCCATTTGGATCCTCCACAGTAGGTCTGGGGTGGCTCATCTCTTGCCAGGATGTCATCCATCACTCTGTGGCTCGTTGGTTGGGTTGAAAAGACCAAAGTTCTCTTACTGCCTTCTGAAAAATACAAATGCATTCAAATTTGTTAAGTAGGTACATCATTCATACCAGTTTACTCAAGTCCTGAAGTTATTTCTACACTAAAATATCTGCTTAGAAATCAGAAGATCCTAAGATAGTATGCCAAATAGAACAGAGACACAGTCATGAATTTGTACTAAACCAAACCTGCTATGTAAAGTAGACCACTCTTTCAAAACCAATGGATTGCAATAGATTTTAATGAAAAGTTTAGAGGATAGCTTACAGAGTCAATGGTAAAAAGACAGCTCAGTCAGTAAGGTGCTTGCTTGTGTAAGTATGAGGACCTGAGTTCAATCCCCAGAACCCATGTCAAACACAGCCAGGTGTGGTAGTACATGTCTGTATCAGACATAGGAGGATCCCTGGAACTAGATGGCCAGCCTGTCTGGCCTGATTGGCAAGCTGCAAAACAGTGAGAGACTCTGTGTCCAAAGTGGTGGACAGCTGCCTGAATAATGACACCCCAAGTTGTCCTCTGGCCCCTACATGTACTTACAGCTATATAAGCACACAAACATGCATATACACACCAAAAAAGGAGGATATAAATTTGGGACTATCTATGTCTATGGCATGGTAGATCAATAGGAATTGTGGGAAAAATTCTGTCAATTTTCAATTTCCCAGAAATTAATACACTTACCTTGTTTTCTTCAATTTATTGTGTTAATAAGCACTAATGTTAATCTATGGCGTAGAAGCATCATTCTAGTGTTGATTAAGGACACAAAGAAAAATCTAAAAAATACTTATGACATTTCCCTCTGGGGACACCGTCAGTCGCTGAAAGCCGGCTGAAGACAGCAGCTGCAGGTCACTGCTCTGCTGCGCTCAGGGTGGTTCCACAGAGATGCATGGCAGGCGAAGTACAAGAGAAAGCGTGAGCAGATGTATATCGTGTATCCATGTGTTGTGTGTCATTTATTGAATGGGGAGAGGTTACATTTATAGAGAAAAGAAGCCAGGAGGACAAGGGGCAGGGGAGGGCAAGGGGATTGGTCAGGCAGGGTGGTGAGTGGGCATCCTTCGAGTGGATAGGTGAGTGCAGACAACCTGTGAATTCCTAATTTGCATAATTGAGGGGCCTGAGTGGCAGAAATACGCGATTGTAGGAATGGGTCCGATGGTGATGGTTACAGAGAAATTTGTCACCTGGGTCTGACACTTATTGTCAGCCCTGCTTGGGTAAGAACACTGGGTTCTTAGGGGCCTGCTTAGGGATCAGGGTTTCAGCCTGTTCTCAACAACCCTTTAACCCTATGTCCTCCGTGTCCCATTTAGCAAATCCCAACATACTTAGACATCTACAATGTTCTTGGAAAATATATTCCAGAACAAAGTTGTGACCTAATGCATTGTTTCATCCAATAGTCTGCTTCAGCTCATCCTGTATCTCTTCCAAGCCAAGAGTATCTTGGGCCCTGCCCCCAGTAGCACCCATGTACTGGAGAAGAGAGTCATGCCACCACCTTACAGTGAAACTGTCTGCCTGGGATCTTTCCCTCCAGCTCTCTGTGTGTGCAGGCTTGTTAGTTTTGCAGTAGTGATGATCATTTGTCTTCTTTCCATTGTTTTATTTCTTTGTCTTTGTTGATGTGTTCCTTAACTTACCTTAATGGTTCACCTACATAAAATTGAATATACACTCTCTGACAGCTAACTCTTGAAGCAAAACTTCCAACAGAAATTACCTTCCAGATGACAGTTTTGTTTATTTTTTAATGTCGTTATTACCCATAATTAGATACATTGTATGAGCAAATCTTATGATGGTACCCCCATTTCCCTCCTTTCTGTCCCCAATCCACTGGGGATGCTCTTCAGTTAATCTACTACTTTTTTTTTTGAGGCAGATTCTCTAGCTCAAGCTATCCTCATACTCCCTAAGTAGCTGAAGATGACTTTGAACATCTGATCCTTCTGTTGCCACCACCTGAGTGTTGCCTGGTTAATATGGTGCTGAAGGCCAAACCTAGGGCCTCATGCATGCAAGGCAGGCTTTTCATCACTGAGCTACATCTCCAGCCCTAGATATTATTTCTAGAGAATATCTCATCTCTGATGGATTTTTCAGAACAAAGCATGCTCCAAATATTGAGGAAAGATTATTTTTGTGCATTAAATAGTAACACTGTAAAATGACAATTATCTCTGATAAGGCAATAAGCTTAATACAACTAATGATGAATTTCTTAAGATCCAGAAAATGCTGTAAAGTTCATATGGAATAATCAGTATATGATTATTGTCTAGTTATCAATATAGGAGGGGAGGTAGTAATGCAATAACTACCAGAGATTTAAGTTGTTAAACTATTAAAATTATTGGGTTTTAAATTATTAAGCAAATTTGTATAATATTGGTGTAGAAATACCTAATGGATAAATGAAACAAATTAGGATAATCAAAAAACAGATCTAAGTATGTATAATAGTTTAAACTATAAATACTGTAAAGCACATTCCTGAAAAATATAAGACAGATTTCTAAAATATACCTGAAGGTAGGAAAATTCTTAAACAATAAAGGAAGTATAGAAGACACAAAGAAGATAACGAAAATTGTATTTTTAATAATGAAACAAAAATAATCCTTACATTTCTGCCTTCAACAGAATAAAGACCCATTCATGTCCGCAGTCAGCCTTTTAATCATGGTCTTTTTAGCATCCTGAACAAAAAGAAATAAATTTCTATTATTTATAAATTACTGTCTCATATTCTATTATAGTAAATCAAAATAAGCTAAGACAGAACTATATAATCTAATGCAAGGATCATTCTAATGGCTAAAACTTTCATGGTTCTTTAGAATTCCTGTATCTAGAATTTGTAGACACATTTAATCCTACCAACCTAATGCACCACGGCACAAATTAACCATAAGAACACTGGCCCTATTCATAAATAATCTCTGACTGCTGTGCATCACTTCTTCCGACAATGACATGAAGTTCTCCAGTATCTGACTTGTTGCTTTGCCTCCCACTTTGTTCCCTATAATTGCCCCTCATCAGTTGAGACAATTTGCCTAACATCCCCACAGAAAAAGCTCAGGCAACCAAAGGAGGTTGAAGTAATCTTCTGCAATATTTATAAAGTTGCTTAGAAAATCAGAACAGCTGAACTGTATTCATGACTTCAGTAATGATTCATAGTGCATCAGTCACATATTTACAAAACAGAATAAAACAGTTTTGCCTAGGGTTAAGGCTTACCTCTCACCTATTTACAATTTGTTACTGAGATGATTTCCAAAGACAGTGCTTTATATTCTACTTTTCCATTCCATGAAAAAACTATGTTGCCTTACAGTTATCACCCATTTTATTGCCAAGTTTAATTACATAGTATAATCATCTTTTGAATAACTTCTTAAAATGGTTTTATCAAAAAGAACTATTTTATTAAAATTGACAAAACTCAGTCTTGCTTCCTGGAGAATAACTTCTGTTTAAAAAATCACTATTCATGTTCCATTTTTGCACTCTTTTCATCAGCTAGGCCCTGATTCATTATAATAAAGTAACTATATTTCTTTCTTTTCAAACAGATTTCTTAAACATTCATTTCATATACTCTAAGCCACTTGAGCAAGGTAACCTAGCCTTCACTGCAATTCTTTTTGCTAAAAATAGTCAAAAAGATAATGAACTTCATTTCTCAGGTACATCCTCAGTCTCTATAATTCAATCTCAAATCAAAACAATATGCAATGGAAGTTATCATTGGAGCTATTTGTTTAGAATTAGCATTTGGTGTTTTCTCCGTCTAAAATTATTTAAAGCTGTGAGTTATTCCATGACCCTTTTTAAACTTTCCCTTTGATATTCTCAACTAGAATAACATTGAAATTGAACTGCATCTTCATGCACTGCTTACCTCCAGTTACGTATTCTTATGGCTGTTTATGCAGAATAACTATTAAGATAATCCTATTTATTTATTCGAAGTATACATTTAAGCCTTACTCTAAACACTCTCAGTAAGGCAAGCATAACTGATTCATTTATTCAGCAAACATTTACCCTCCGCGTGCAGGAGACACAACTGAAGCAAACCCTGCCCTTTTGAACTTATATTCTAGAATGTAGGAGAAGTCAGTAAACAAGCAAGTTTGAAAGGCACTTGGTAAGGAATAAATAAGAGAAAGAAGGAATAGTGAGCGTCAGGTTGGTTGTAGCAGAGAAAGAGGAAATAACTATTTTATCTAGTACTGATGTCCACTGGATACAGACCAGGCTAGAATATCTGACAGATTTCTTTCCACCCAGATCACTAACCTGTAGAATGCATTTATCATCCTGGCTGAGCTCTCTCTCTCTCTCTCTCTCTCTCTCTCTCTCTCTCTCTCTCTCTCTCTCTCTCTCTCTCTCTCTCTCTCTCTCCCTGTGTTCAGGATAATGTGGCATATCAGGGCTGACTTTGTTTCACTTGGCAGTGATTTCAGTATACCAAAATGGAACAATTGAATGCATTTCTAACCGGCTAGTATCTGTATTCAATTATCACAGAACAACTAATACAACAATTGATGTTTTCTTTACAAAACTGCATTGGAATTTATCGTGCTCTGGAAAATTGTCAAAGTCAGGCTTCTGGAGTCTGAGAAGTCAGCATTTGGATCAGACATAA